>OX104114.1:101509481-101563276 GCA_944474755.1 Limnoperna fortunei | reverse complement strand
ACTGTTTTGTATTGGTAGTTTTACTTGGAGAAATGTACTGTTTGTATTGGAAAGTTTACTTGGAGAAATGTACTGTTTGTATTGGTAAGTTTACTTGGAGTAATGTACTGTTTGTATTGGTAAGTTTACTTGGAGTAATGTACTGTTTGTATTGGTAGTTTTACTTGGAGAAATGTACTGTTTGTATTGGTAGGTTTACTTGGAGAAATGTACTGTTTGTATTGGTAGGTTTACTTGGAGTAATGTACTGTTTGTATTGGTAAGTTTACTTGGAGTAATGTACTGTTTGTATTGGTAGGTTTACTTGGAGTAATGTACTGTTTGTATTGGTAGGTTTACTTGGAGTAATGTACTGTTTGTATTGGTAGGTTTACTTGGAGTAATGTACTGTTTGTATTGGTAGGTTTACTTGGAGTAATGTACTGTTTGTATTGGTAGGTTTACTTGGAGTAATGTACTGTTTGTATTGGTAGGTTTACTTGGAGTAATGTACTGTTTGTATTGGTAGGTTTACTTGGAGTAATGTACTGTTTGTATTGGTAGTTTTACTTGGAGTAATGTACTGTTTGTATTGGTAGTTTTACTTGGAGAAATGTACTGTTTGTATTGGTAAGTTTACTTGGAGTAATGTACTGTTTGTATTGGTAAGTTTACTTGGAGTAATGTACTGTTTGTATTGGTAGGTTTACTTGGAGTAATGTACTGTTTGTATTGGTAGGTTTACTTGGAGTAATGTACTGTTTGTATTGGTAGTTTACTTGGAGTAATGTACTGTTTGTATTGGTAGGTTTACTTGGAGAAATGTACTGTTTGTATTGGTAAGTTTACTTGGAGTAATGTACTGTTTGTATTGGTAGTTTTACTTGGAGAAATGTACTGTTTGTATTGGTAGGTTTACTTGGAGAAATGTACTGTTTGTATTGGTAGGTTTACTTGGAGAAATGTACTGTTTGTATTGGTAGTTTTACTTGGAGAAATGTACTGTTTGTATTGGTAGGTTTACTTGGAGAAATGTACTGTTTGTATTGGTAGGTTTACTTGGAGAAATGTACTGTTTGTATTGGTAGGTTTACTTGGAGTAATGTACTGTTTGTATTGGTAGGTTTACTTGGAGAAATGTACTGTTTGTATTGGTAGGTTTACTTGGAGTAATGTACTGTTTGTATTGGTAGGTTTACTTGGAGAAATGTACTGTTTGTATTGGTAGGTTTACTTGGAGTAATGTACTGTTTGTATTGGTAGTTTTACTTGGAGAAATGTACTGTTTGTATTGGTAGGTTTACTTGGAGTAATGTACTGTTTGTATTGGTAGGTTTACTTGAAGTAATGTACTGTTTGTATTGGTAGTTTTACTTGGAGAAATGTACTGTTTGTATTGGTAGGTTTACTTGGAGTAATGTACTGTTTGTATTGGTAGTTTTACTTGGAGTAATGTACTGTTTGTATTGGTAGGTTTACTTGGAGTAATGTACTGTTTGTATTGGTAGTTTTACTTGGAGTAATGTACTGTTTGTATTGGTAGGTTTACTTGGAGTAATGTACTGTTTGTATTGGTAGTTTTACTTGGAGAAATGTACTGTTTGTATTGGTAGGTTTACTTGGAGAAATGTACTGTTTGTATTGGTAGGTTTACTTGGAGTAATGTACTGTTTGTATTGGTAGGTTTACTTGGAGTAATGTACTGTTTGTATTGGTAGGTTTACTTGGAGAAATGTACTGTTTGTATTGGTAGGTTTACTTGGAGAAATGTACTGTTTGTATTGGTAAGTTTACTTGGAGTAATGTACTGTTTGTATTGGTAAGTTTACTTGGAGAAATGTACTGTTTGTATTGGTAGGTTTACTTGGAGTAATGTACTGTTTGTATTGGTAAGTTTACTTGGAGTAATGTACTGTTTGTATTGGTAAGTTTACTTGGAGTAATGTACTGTTTGTATTGGTAGGTTTACTTGGAGTAATGTACTGTTTGTATTGGTAGGTTTACTTGGAGAAATGTACTGTTTGTATTGGTAGGTTTACTTGGAGTAATGTACTGTTTGTATTGGTAAGTTTACTTGGAGAAATGTACTGTTTGTATTGGTAAGTTTACTTGGAGTAATGTACTGTTTGTATTGGTAAGTTTACTTGGAGAAATGTACTGTTTGTATTGGTAGGTTTACTTGGAGTAATGTACTGTTTGTATTGGTAGGTTTACTTGGAGTAATGTACTGTTTGTATTGGTAGGTTTACTTGGAGTAATGTACTGTTTGTATTGGTAGTTTTACTTGGAGTAATGTACTGTTTGTATTGGTAGTTTTACTTGGAGTAATGTACTGTTTGTATTGGTAGGTTTACTTGGAGAAATGTACTGTTTGTATTGGTAGGTTTACTTGGAGAAATGTACTGTTTGTATTGGTAGGTTTACTTGGAGAAATGTACTGTTGTATTGGTAGTTTTACTTGGAGTAATGTACTGTTTGTATTGGTAGGTTTACTTGGAGTAATGTACTGTTTGTATTGGTAGGTTTACTTGGAGAAATGTACTGTTTGTATTGGTAGTTTTACTTGGAGTAATGTACTGTTTGTATTGGTAGGTTTACTTGGAGAAATGTACTGTTTGTATTGGTAGGTTTACTTGGAGTAATGTACTGTTTGTATTGGTAGTTTTACTTGGAGTAATGTACTGTTTGTATTGGTAGGTTTACTTGGAGAAATGTACTGTTTGTATTGGTAGGTTTACTTGGAGTTATGTACTGTTTGTATTGGTAGGTTTACTTGGAGTAATGTACTGTTTGTATTGGTAAGTTTACTTGGAGTAATGTACTGTTTGTATTGGTAGGTTTACTTGGAGAAATGTACTGTTGTATTGGTAAGTTTTACTTGGAGTAATGTACTGTTTGTATTAGTAGGTTTACTTGGAGAAATGTACTGTTTGTATTGGTAGGTTTACTTGGAGAAATGTACTGTTGTATTGGTAGGTTTACTTGGAGTAATGTACTGTTTGTATTGGTAAGTTTACTTGGAGTAATGTACTGTTTGTATTGGTAGGTTTACTTGGAGTAATGTACTGTTTGTATTGGTAGGTTTACTTGGAGAAATGTACTGTTTGTATTGGTAGGTTTACTTGGAGTAATGTACTGTTTGTATTGGTAGTTTTACTTGGAGAAATGTACTGTTAGTATTGGTATGTTTACTTGGAGTAATGTACTGTTTGTATTGGTAGGTTTACTTGGAGTAATGTACTGTTTGTATTGGTAAGTTTACTTGGAGAAATGTACTGTTTGTATTGGTAAGTTTACTTGGAGTAATGTACTGTTTGTATTGGTAAGTTTACTTGGAGAAATGTACTGTTTGTATTGGTAGGTTTACTTGGAGTAATGTACTGTTTGTATTGGTAGGTTTACTTGGAGTAATGTACTGTTTGTATTGGTAGGTTTACTTGGAGTAATGTACTGTTTGTATTGGTAGTTTTACTTGGAGTAATGTACTGTTTGTATTGGTAGTTTTACTTGGAGTAATGTACTGTTTGTATTGGTAGGTTTACTTGGAGAAATGTACTGTTTGTATTGGTAGGTTTACTTGGAGAAATGTACTGTTGTATTGGTAGTTTTACTTGGAGTAATGTACTGTTTGTATTGGTAGGTTTACTTGGAGTAATGTACTGTTTGTATTGGTAGGTTTACTTGGAGAAATGTACTGTTTGTATTGGTAGTTTTACTTGGAGTAATGTACTGTTTGTATTGGTAAGTTTACTTGGAGAAATGTACTGTTTGTATTGGTAGGTTTACTTGGAGTAATGTACTGTTTGTATTGGTAGTTTTACTTGGAGTAATGTACTGTTTGTATTGGTAGGTTTACTTGGAGAAATGTACTGTTTGTATTGGTAGGTTTACTTGGAGTTATGTACTGTTTGTATTGGTAGGTTTACTTGGAGTAATGTACTGTTTGTATTGGTAAGTTTACTTGGAGTAATGTACTGTTTGTATTGGTAGGTTTACTTGGAGAAATGTACTGTTGTATTGGTAAGTTTTACTTGGAGTAATGTACTGTTTGTATTAGTAGGTTTACTTGGAGAAATGTACTGTTTGTATTGGTAGGTTTACTTGGAGAAATGTACTGTTGTATTGGTAGGTTTACTTGGAGTAATGTACTGTTTGTATTGGTAAGTTTACTTGGAGTAATGTACTGTTTGTATTGGTAGGTTTACTTGGAGTAATGTACTGTTTGTATTGGTAGGTTTACTTGGAGAAATGTACTGTTTGTATTGGTAGGTTTACTTGGAGTAATGTACTGTTTGTATTGGTAGTTTAACTTGGAGAAATGTACTGTTAGTATTGGTAAGTTTACTTGGAGTAATGTACTGTTTGTATTGGTAAGTTTACTTGGAGTAATGTACTGTTTGTATTGGTAGGTTTACTTGGAGAAATGTACTGTTTGTATTGGTAAGTTTACTTGGAGAAATGTACTGTTTGTATTGGTAGGTTTACTTGGAGTAATGTACTGTTTGTATTGGTAGGTTTACTTGGAGTAATGTACTGTTTGTATTGGTAGGTTTACTTGGAGTAATGTACTGTTTGTATTGGTAGGTTTACTTGGAGTAATGTACTGTTTGTATTGGTAGGTTTACTTGGAGTAATGTACTGTTTGTATTGGTAGTTTTACTTGGAGTAATGTACTGTTTGTATTGGTAGGTTTACTTGGAGAAATGTACTATTTGTATTGGTAGGTTTACTTGGAGTAATGTACTGGTTGTATTGGTAAGTTTACTTGGAGTAATGTACTGTTTGTATTGGTAAGTTTACTTGGAGTAATGTACTGTTTGTATTGGTAGGTTTACTTGGAGTAATGTACTGTTTGTATTGGTAGGTTTACTTGGAGTAATGTACTGTTTGTATTGGTAGGTTTACTTGGAGTAATGTACTGTTTGTATTGGTAGGTTTACTTGGAGTAATGTACTGTTTGTATTGGTAGTTTTACTTGGAGTAATGTACTGTTTGTATTGGTAGGTTTACTTGGAGTAATGTACTGTTTGTATTGGTAGGTTTACTTGGAGTAATGTACTGTTTGTATTGGTAGGTTTACTTGAAGTAATGTACTGTTTGTATTGGTAAGTTTTACTTGGAGAAATGTACTGTTTGTATTGGTAGGTTTACTTGGAGTAATGTACTGTTTGTATTGGTAAGTTTACTTGGAGAAATGTACTGTTTGTATTTCACATTTTCACTTTTCGTTTGTTGTACACTACGAATATATCAATATCAGTATAAGTAGATGAAAGTATTTTTTAAAGTAAAGAATGAAATACTGTCAAAACCAACAACAGAATTAAAGAAAAAAGTTTAAAATAAAGTATTTTTTAAAGTAAAGAATGAAATCCTGTCAAAACCAACAACAGAATTAAAAAAAAAAGTTTAAAATTTTTTAAATATTTTCAATACTGACAGTTTTTGAGTTGTCTTTCTTACTACCGTTTACCTCTGAACACTCTTATGAACGTGGAAAAATAACAAGCACTGTATTTGTAATCTATGATGTTAAAAAAAAACACCTTTCCATTAATGTTTTACCAGTTGCACCAAAGGACAGTACGTAAATATAATTTATTAATGAGTAAACATAACGCAATCTCTGTGAACTGAAATATACATGTACAGTCCAGTCTACCATAACGCAACACTAAACATGAAATGTTAGCTGCATTTAATCAGAAAGGAACATTGGAACATTAGAAGAACATTTCTGCGTCTGTATAATGTTTGTCAGCGTCATAAAGTAAGCTCAGTAAATGGGTATGTTGACCGAGATTAAAACCAACTATCACACACATATTTCGCTGTCTCAAACTCCCCATATCAAAATCTGAGTGGTACTTTCCAGTAGAACAAAGGGTCGCAATAATTGTAACAATCTGCGTCGTTGTCTGGTGGCTATTAAAAAAATATTTTGAGTTTGCCGTCGGCAAAATTTGTGTCTTTTGTCTTCGGTTGTCTGCCATGTTTCATCCATATCCTGACGCTGAACGACCTATATTCAGGATGAAAACAAGTTAACCCGCAATAAATAAATGGAAAAGAGGGGTGATAGTTCCAAAGGAACAAAGAAAATAGCAAAGAAACCCGACCGAACAACAAGAGCCGAAAGTCAAGGGACAGTTACAAATCCGGATATAGACAAACATAAACAGCGCAACACAAAAACCAAAAACACAAAAAACCCAGAATTTCGCATGCTACTGTAAAAGTATGAAGTATTTGGTAGGAGCGGAGAATTTAGCCTTTTCAGTGGCTACAATGAGCCTTCCCTTTTTCAAAATCTACAAAAGGTATCTTTATCGTGCAAGGAGCGTGGCACCCATTAAAAACACTTCACCTACTCCGGTCCGTGCCGGGTTTTCCTTATCATGACCTGACAATCCCGCAACTATAAGGTCTCCCTTATCCGCAACCGGTGACGCGCTGGGCTGCTCTGTGGGTCGAGAACTCCCAGTATTGTCTTGTCTTGTCTTGTCTTGGTACCAGAGATATGAACAGACAATCTAATGAAATTGAATTATTAAAAAACCGCCTCACATCAAACTGTGACATTGAAATATAATACAATATGAATCTATGAAATGCTTATAACAAAACTATTCAACTACTTAAAAGCGTTGATTGAAACACGTATGCATTTTTGGTATAGGAAATACCCACTACTTCTATAGGCTTTATTACTGTGATGTTCAATTGGAGTAAAATGGTAACTTTAACAAAGTACGACGTGGACAAACGACCACATTTATGCTGAAGTGTCCGTGTGTCGTATGAGAGACATCCTTTCTTTAGCATGCAAAGCCCAGTTGTCAAGCTGCGGTGCTGACACACATACTAGGCTAAAAGTGCCACGCATGTGACACGTGTGTATTTGATCACATGTGTAACATATGCGTTTCACATGTGCGATACATGTGTGTTTTCCCTACATGTGGCACACATGTCATGCGTGTCTAACATGTGACACACATGTCGCAGGTGAAATTTTTACATGCTTCAAATTAATGCACTTCACATATTTAATAGTGTTAAAAACGTTTATTGGTAAAATCTGTAGAACTTTATAATATGCAATTAATGTAGCTACCGTGACATTACTGTTAACCCCATTAATCAAATTGGATGGCCATACAGGGTTAGAAAAAAATGTGCCCTCTCTTACACAGCAATATCAATCCGACAGGGTGGATAGTTGATTTTGTAAGACATACAGATACAAAGAAAATGCACAACATTCTGATAAAAGAAAACAATAATTTTTTTAAATATTTTATTCAAATATGTATTTCCTAATGATTGTCTTCTTTATTTAATACCAGAAAGTGAAGAAATGTAATATTATTGTATTTTATAAAAATAAAGGAAAAATTAATATGTAATACTATGTCTCCGCAGTATGTGTTTTTTAATGAAGTAAGATGTCAAAAAACATTTCTATCTTTTAAAGAAACGGATACCACGAGCTACAAATCTCCGCTGCCACATATGCTCCTCTAAAAGGTCCATCCCGTAATTTGTGACCCAAATGGTTGTCGTCGTCGAATGATGCTCCAGTAAAGATAAGATGATCGGAAAGTATACTGTTTCTTCGCAATCAGGAATTTGCCTAGTTGGGTAAAAAAAGGTTCGCTAAATATTGCGAATATGCTGTGCGGTTTGTTTGTGAACTTCGTATTTAGATTTTTTATGTAGAAAATGAACAAACATCAAAAACGAAACAAGAATGTTCTCCAAAGGGTTTTTCATGCTTCAATTCGACAGAATGGTATCCGATAAGTATTCTATATATAGATCTTTGTTTAGGTTTTTTAGAGAACCGTAAGGTACCGAAATCTAAATAGTCAAAAGACCGAAATTTTACAGCGTCTGATGAATGTCTATAACGTTATATTTTCTACACACATTCAACATATTTATTTATAATAAAGGAACCAAAATAATAATAATAATTATTATTATAATAATAATATATATTTTACAAAATATGTTACTTGTGCCTGACGGTTCTCTTTGTGTTTTTTTTTGGTTTTTTTTTGTATGTGTTGTTGTTGTTGTTGTGCTGGTATCTTCCTCCTGATTTATTTAATATGCGGGACGATAAGAGTCTCTGCACTGAATAAGTCCAAGATATCGGGATTTGAACAGTCTATAAGACATTGGAGGAGTAATTTCTCATCATTACAAATAGTTCTAGCAACCTCCAGACTCTCCTGCTTTTCTAAAATCTGCCACATGTGCAAGTGTTTTGGTGTATTGTTTGTAATGCATTACACTTGAGTATGAAATGTATGGTATCCTCTGAGTGAGTTTTGCATAGTATGCAGGTGTCAGATACTTAGTGTTGGTTGTATTTATGTCTATGTGACTGTAGTGTATATGTGCCTGTAATGAAGCGTGCTTTAATTGTAGCCTTCATAACGTCCCTAGTGTTGTATTTTGTGTACTTCCAGATGTTATGTGGGTGTGAAGCAGCATCCTTTTTCAATGTGAGTTACTTTAAGGAGCCCTTTTCCTCCTTCTCTGTGACACATTTGGTTACCCAGTTGTCGTCGAAAGCTTTGTTCAGTAAGGTCTTCCATCTGCTCTTATTTGGTGAGTTTTCCATTATTTCGTATGCAGTTGGTAGTTCGTACTTCTGGAGTAGGTACCTTACATAGGTAAACCAGCTGTTACTTGATTCGTCTTTAATGGTGAGTTGGCGACACAGTCTGGTTGTCTGGCTCACTGTAGGTCTACCGGGTCATATGCTACAAGAGCAATGTCGTTGTGCCAATCTTTGCACCTGCTGCGTGTAGTTAAATAGACTGCAGTAGATCGTTGTTGTATCTTTTATATAGATTGGGAGATAACTTTGCTCCTTGACGTTTCCTTGTTTTGATGGGAAATCGTCACTGAGGACTCCTTTCCAGTTCACTTTCGTCTCTGCCTGTGTTTGTAGTATTTTTAGTAGTTTTCATACCTCGTTGTTTACCCCATTGTGGAATAGCTTTTTTAATAGAAGTTGGTGGTCCACTTTGTCAAATGCTTTTTCAGCGTCGAGGGTAATAATACATACTGGGTGCCCATTGTCTGCAGTTTTATTGATGGCCTCTGTGATTTGGATTCCAGCGTTTATCGGTGAAGTGTTTGCCGTAAACCCTCTTTGTAGTTTGCTCTGCGTTGGTGACAGTATTGGGGTGATCTTCTCCTGCAGAATAATTTCCAGGACCTTGCTGATAATAGGAGTTACAGCTATGCCTAGGTAATTTCCAGGGTGCCTTGCATCTTTATTCTTTTTCAGGACAGATTGGAGTATTGAAGGTATATGTTGCACTTCGATTATAGCGTTGATCAGATGTTTAATATAATAGGTAATCTTGTCTCCACCTAGCTTAAGGTGTTCCGCCGTGATTCCTAGATGATCTGGAGCTTTTCCTGATGAGGGTTTGTTGATGGCGTTAACGATGCTATCGTTGTCTATTGGTTGTAAGCTATTTGCTGTGTTTGTAATGATATCCTCGATTAGTAGACAATCTAGGTCAACCATAGATCCAAATTTCTTAGAATATGGGCTTTCCGTTGGTGTTGCCAGAGTTTGGAAATGGCGTCGCCTTCTACAATTATGATGTCTGTGGAGTTGCATCTGGTTGTCCGTTGTTCTCTTATGAGTTTATTGATTCGGTCCTGGTTAAAGTCTGCTGATTCCATTATCTTGTTATATTTGTTTTCTCGAATTCTGGCTTCTGCTTTTCTTTGAAGCTTTCGTAATTTCTTTTTCGCATTCTTCATCTTGATGTAGAGGGTCCCCTCATCAGACGTAGGTCGTCCTGCTGTTTTCCATAAGTGGAAGGTTTCTTTGGATGCTTTCTCTATTTCATAGTTCCAAGAGGCTCTTCCTTTGATTTTAGTTTGATTCGATGTTGGAGCGTAGTATGGAATAGAATAACGTCTGTGGTGAGGTCCATAATGCTGTTGGTTTTGCGTGTTGGTGGTTCTTCAATTAGTTCTTCTGTTCTGTATGCAAATTTGTCACATTTATTCCATTTTGGCTTCATATAAGTAGATTTTGAAGGCATTTGTCTTTTCTCTCTTATTAGCTGGTCTAAGGAGACCATGGTATGGTCAGGTGTATTCAAAGGTTGTATTCCGCAGTTTTTGGATACATGCTCTCTCATCTATTTGTGTTTCTAGGACAAAGAAGTAGTCAATTTGGGACTTGGCCTTCCCATTATGATGGTAGAATGTTGTTGATATTAGGTAGCTTCTTGCGGTTGTAAGTTTCATTTCTAGCAAGAAGTTCTTCAGTAGTATGTCATGATCGTTTTCCGGTTGCCTATGAAGGGAACCATTCATGTCTCCGCCAAGTATGATTGTATGGGAGTCATTGTATTTTGCGATGATCTCAAGTAAAATATCCAGAGTTTCTTTGTACCTCATTTTAGAGTCTGTACCATTCCTGCTGTGTAGATAGGCATTGATTAGGCAGATTGGTTTTGGTTTGGATTCTAATAATATGGCTACAATTCTTACGTTCCCATCTGGTAACTTCTTTATATAAGTAGATAGGTCTTTATCCCATTGGATAGCAACACCTCCGTAACCTCTGATACGCTCTGAGTGTGATATTGGGTTTTCCTCATCCGCAAATCGAGAATAACTGTCTTGTTTTGGAAAAAGTTTGACAAGCTCATTTTCTTCAAACTTGAAAAGACATTGTTCCTGGACAAATAGGATCTTCATGCGTTCTAAAGATTTCTGTATAAAAGTTATTTTACCTCTGGTGTTTTGTGTGTTTAAACTTCCAATGGTGAGGGTGACGTTCTTGGGTTTTCCCTCTTCTTGACTGGAATTTACATGCGGTTTGGTAGTATGAGAGGAGGCCCCGTCAGTAGTTTGGCTAGCATTCCCAGGGTAGTTTTTTCTCGGCCCTGTCCTAAAAAATGCTGGGTGTTCGGTTGGGTGGTAGTTGAATTGTCCTGCATCCCCAGGGTGATTTTCGCTCCGCCCTGTCCTCAAAAATGCTGATAGTTTGGTCGGCTAGTAGTGGGTTTGTTTTGAGATTCTTGTTGTCTAATTATATCATTTTGGTGGGTCGTGGTATGTTCAGTTCTTTCTTCTATTGTGGACCCATAATTTGGTTTTGCGTTGTTCCTGAGGCCTGGCTCTTTGAAGTTGGTGTTAAGATCATTTCTGTCAGGTATCACAAGGGTTTGTTCTGGTGACTTTGACTTGAAAGGAATGTTAACAACGTACTCAATGTCGTTGGTGTTACATCCAGAGCTGTGCTTTATCGTAGTAGTTTGTTCTGATGACTTAGCTTTGGAAGAAAAGTTTTCATCTTTACTGAGTAATTTTGTTATTGGTCCTTGTCATTGCTTTCCATCCAATGTTATATCGTGGATTACAGCTTGTATCTCTTCTAGTGGCCACATTGTCTGAATCCCTGGTTTGTGACAGGCTTAGTTTGATCTAGTTTTTGTTTATATTCAGATAAATATTCCTTGTTGATTTCGTTATTCTCATTTCTTCTTAAGTGCTCAATGATTCTTGCCTGTTCAAGTTGTACTCGGATTACTGCAGTTTTGAGTTGTTCCATTCCCTGGAGGATTTTGTCAGTGATGAGCTGCCAGTTGTTGTTGTGTAGGTCATTTATTGGTTGTTGGGTTGTGCCTGTTGGTGATGTCATACCTTCGTTTAGTAGCAGTCGTAATCTCATTGTTTTCAGTGTCTTTTCTTTTTCGCTGTTGAGGGATTCCAACCGGGCGACTTCGGTAAGCTAGCTGAAGTTCGATGTCGTTTAGTTTAAACTCCTTTTTTGATTTTTTGCTTTAGTTGGTGCAGATTGTTTCTCTACCGTTGAGGCCTTTCTATCGGTACAGTTTTCATTGTCAGATGGATGTATTACATGAGTTTGCTTGTTGCTGCTCTTGGTTGATATTTGGAGTATTTTTATTGACTTCTTTGAGACTAGTTATCTAATCATCTGAGGTTGCATCTTCTGCATGTGGTGCTTCCTCCACCTGTTGATGTACAATACAACGGTTGTCTAGTAGTGGTGCTGCTGTTTGGCTTTCTGTTTCAGGGCATTCGTCAGTTTTGCTCATAAAGAATTCGTCTGGCTTGTCGGTGGTCGTCTATTTCAGATCTGCAGCTGAGGCATATGCACATAAGCGATGAATTGACGTCGTGTATCATATAATCTTCGAGTGACATGTTTTCACAAGTGTAGTGGATCCAAGAGCAACATTTAGTGCATTCGATGGTTTCGTCATCAGCTTCTTTATTACATCGTGGGCAAGTCCATTCAGGTCTGTCTGTGTTTTTTGTCTCCCCTTCCACATTTTCTTGGTTTGTTTGTATAGTTAGCTTTACAGAGGTCTGGTTTTCATCTTGCCATGCAATTGATGATTGTACTTGTTCCATCGCAATTAGCATCAACTGTTTTACAAGATGTTTCGTCTATAATGTTTATTTGTGTTTCGTTGTAGTGCATCTTGGTTCGTTGGTTGTTTCATGGTTGGTTGATAATAACCCGCATCTAGTCCTGCTCCTTGTGCTCTGATGTTGCAGGTAGGTTGATTTCGTGTTGGTGCGATTTCATGCATTTGTTCACCGGGATGTAGTTGGGTTACACTAATGTTTGAAGCGATTCTAATTTTATCCTGTGTTCTCTCAACCATGATAAGATTGGGTGTATTATTCTGTCTCCATGTAACTTCTGGTTGAATTATGTTGGTTGAATTAGCTGCAGTAGTTTGTCGCTGGCTAGTATACTATTTGTTATGGCGTGCAAATCATTTTTAGGTTGTTTTCGAAGAGTTGCATCCAAGGTCTGGGTATGTAAGTACTTCTTGAAACAGATGTGCGTGCTTTCCCATGAATAAGTGAGCATGTTTACCGTTTTTCCGTCATTTTTTATGCTGAGTGGTACAAAAAAAATGCAGTATCTGAATGCGCCTTTTCGAATACTAGCAGTTTTGTTGTATATCTGGATTTTATGTTCCACCAGTTTCTTGTTTTTGTCATGTCTTGGAGTGATGATTATTTTGTGCTGGTAGGTTGATTTCGTGTTGGTGCATAAGATTACGACACAATGCACCCCACTAAAGCAGGAGTTAAAGTACGTAGAGATAATAAATTCTATGAACGGTTAGTTCTATAAACAAGGTTTCGAAAGCATATACGAATCTAGCAGGTTATATGGAATAAGCGCACAACCATGAATCCAGCTGGTTATATGGAATAAGCATACAGACATGCGGTCTTTTTCTACAGTTTGAGTTAGAGCATTCGGTCGGAAAACAGAGAAAGTGTTTATGATAAGGCGGTTCTGGGTTGCAAGCAGACGATATACAGTTTGTTTAATATAACGAGACAGTCCACAATTAAAACATGAGCAATGAAATGGTAAAATTGGTGATATTAAAAGTTCTTCATAACTGAGTTTTGATCACGACACTGTTTAAAACGGTTTACATGTTAAAAATGTTTGTTTATAGTTCGATAAATAGATTTATATGGCCAAAGGCTGTAAAATACGGCTTTCTTAAAAACGGTAACAATTTTTAAAATGATAAAAGTTTTAAGGAATTCCTCGTAGTCCGACGTAACATTTGCGTTTAAGGCGGGAGAATTTCACTTCGTTTAAAACCGCAAAATTCAATATAAGGCTTTCTTTCGTTAGCTTTGATTGGATATATGACAGGACGGATGTTAATTCGAATCACCACCACCCCTTTTAAACACTAAAAGTGCTCAACATGTGTTAAAACGTAAAATTTTCATCCACCCGAAATTTTTCTTCCACCATTACATTTCACCGGAAGTCTTATTTTAAATACTAGCCAGCGACAAACGTGCTCGTCTGCTGTGACAGTGCTATTAGAATATTCTCTTTGATGTCTGCCCTTTGATGTGAAATACTTTCTAAATATCGGTATTTTTTAATTTTTATGAACTTTATATATTAATTGAAAACTTAAAACATGATATTTCAGATAACAATATTGACACAGGACAAGAAAACATGGGCTAATAAAAAAGTTCTTTGATGAATATAAAAATAACAATGTCTTCTGTTTTCATGGTAATTTAGGACATTTTCATGCTGGACAAAACATTTTACTTAAAATAAAATTGAAAATTCCTCAAGTAATATTGCCAGGACATATACGGCATAAAATATGCAATACAAATATTTGCTGACTTTTTAAAATTCTTTGTTTCATCCAGTCAAAACCTTAGCTTTCCTTTGTTGTCAATTTAACATAGTTAATTTTCATGTTCAGCAAAATATTTTAAATTTTTTTCATCAAAAGATTTTATGGTGCTGGGGCCAGGGTAGGTCATGACTATTCAATAGGCTTGCTTGCATGAAGATAAATTTCACATATAGTATTGTGGATTTAATATAATTATAGCTATGGTATTAGTTTTGCTTTTGTAAAATAGCTGCCACTGTCATGACTGTATATTATACTTTTTCAGTTTATCAAAAAAATACCAACAGAAATTTATAAGAGAGAAAACATTCAAGTTTAAAATTTGAGTTTTTCAGTCTGCATTTTAATATCAATTTTAACATTTAAAGGTTTATTACACTTGCAAAACTAGTTTTGATATTTGAAATATTTTTTCAATTGATTACTCCTATTACTATTATTTCAATAGATTATTCCTAATTTTTCCCCAGTTAAAAACAGAAACAATATCTTTGCCACCAAATTTCATTTATTAAATCTGATATGTTCTGATATGTAGCTCTTAAGCACTATTTTACTGTCCATTTCATACCAAATTTACCAGTTTGTAGCATACGTTATAAATAATTGTACCATGCTCTTTCTACATTGACCCTTTCATATCATGTATGAAAATAATTTAGTGGAAATATACTGAAAGGGACACTCCTTGTTTAAAATACTTGATGTTAATTGCAATAAAAATGATAAAAGGTAAATGCCTGTACCTATTGTCGCTATTTTGATAAACAAATTAAAGAAAACAATATGCATGTTCTTCAGTCTATATTTCAGTATAGTTGAAAATGGTTAAAGTGTGAAATTGTAAATTGTAAGTATATAAAGTACAAAACTGACAGGGTACAAAACAACTATAAACCTTAAAAATGAGTTACCTTTCTGTCATTTTTGGCTGAGCCTCATATAATAGTTTAATATCTATATACGATTATAATTTTCTTGTTGTTTATTAGCATTTTTTGTTTCTTATGGCTGTTATTAGAGAAATAAAGAATCAACAATATCAAAGAAGGGGGTTGTTTGGGGGGTGGGTTAATTTTAATTAGATTAAATTTGAATAGATTTGTATATTTTAAAGTCCTTGTATATATTATAAAAGTTTACATTGATTCACAGATAAAACATAAATAAAATTTACTGGATTTAATAAATTAATATTTAACTTACAAATAATTTTGGGGAATTTTATAATTTGATTTGTTTTTAGTTATAAATCAGGACTAACTTAATCCAATTAGCATCTTTTGAATTTATTTTTTTTTCAGAACCCCACCTGCATTATCTAAAATCCAGATTCTGTGAATATCCATGGATAATTGAGGATGATGCAGATAATTATGAACGTTATTCTTAGTTTCTTCAAAATAAACAGTATCTTTTTCACCATTCTGAATAGAACACACATCAAAGTATGTATATGAATTGTATATATGTATCTTGAATGAAATTACAAATTTGTTTTAGCTACTAACAACAGATAAAGACATCAAGGTATGGATCGAAACACATTGGCTAAATATACCTTTGAAAACTTTCATGCTGGGACGAAAAGTGCAGATGCCCAGAGAAAAAATGGGGAGATCATTTTAGCATTAGTAAGTACATCTACAGGGTCAGAGATCAAGGATTGGTAAGCACGCTAATGCACCTGATTACACTGTTTTATCCCTCTCTTGCATAACCGGAAATCGTTGTCTCACAATTTTCTATTCTTCACATTACTTGGTGCATGCGCGTGATTACCAGCAGTGTAGTAAATAAGTAGTTTTTAGTTTTAAACTATGACAGGAATGGCTGTACAAGTAATGAAGTGCAAAATTAAACACTCTTTTACGTATTTTAAGTCTAATATTAATATTAGCGCCGCCTAAATGCGAGCATCGCATATTTTGATGGTTCATGACGTTACTTCAGTGCACACTAACAGTGCCTCTGCGTTTCATTACTTCTTTCTTTAATGTTTTGGTGACGTCACAAAAATGACAAAAAATACAGCGTTTCTTAGATTGCAAAAAATTTTGTCTGACATTTTTATTGTTATTTAAAATCAAACACTTCAATTTTATTAATGTGAAAATGATTTTTGTCTACTTTTAAATTACAATTACAATTGCTGTACAACAAGGGTATACACATATTTTTGCTGCCTTTTGTTAGTAACTGTATCAGCCATATAAGTTGTTGTTAAATGTTTTTTTCAGTATAAAATGTATTTTATTGACACAGGATAGAAAGAATCTGGCACTGTATCCATATTGTATATTTTTACAAATTTTATCCTCAGATCCTGGAATGCAGTAAAATATTACAGAAATCCTAATATGCTTCTTTTCTGTTTACAGAGAATCTTCGTTTGTTGATCAGAATGAGTTGTGGAATGAGGAGAATAATATGACAGACTTTATGGGGGGGGGGGGGGGGCTTCAATAAGACATTAACTAAAATGTATGGCAGGCAACCAGACAGAATGCTGGACAAGACTACGGGAAAGACAATTAAAAAATGAGGTGTTTAATAAAACAATTGTAAAATATATTAAGTTATCTCCCTTATAAATATTTAAAGTTAAAAAAAATTTGGTGCTATTTTTCTTTCATGTTTATGTTACTGTTATTTTTCATTCTTGATTATTTTAATGTTGTTAACAATAAAATTTGTAATGCATAGCAAGAGCTATTTTTTATGTTCCAAAAAGATAAAAGAGAAATGATTTTAAGGGAAATAACTCTTGATTTAATAAAGTCAGTTACTTTTCATTAATTATAAAGCATGTTGAGGTAATTTGTATTTCTTTCTTGTGCAGTGTGTTTCTGTATATTAATAAACTATTTTGTATCACAATGAAAATAATGAAATACCAGTGATCAACAAATCTCAGGTGTTGTTTTGTTTCAATTTTGTCAGAACAGTTGTGTGATAGCTGTAATACAGTATTACTAAATGTGAAATTAGTGTAGTCTGTACTGTTGTAGAAAGAATGGAAAATCTTAAAACATCAACATTGTAAACTTAAGAACAAAATCTTTAGTTTTCAGTTTTAACAGGTATAAAACACAGCTGGGTCAGAATCAGCTACGTTTAGATTGATTTATTGATTATTGTTGAGCGTCCAGAAAGCAATATTTCAGCAATATTCAGGAGGTGAGCTACATTTAGAACAATCAAAGTACTTTAATAAGTAAAAAACAGTCACAGTATGCACATATTTACAATTTGTAAAACATTCTCCCATTAGCTCTCTAATCAGAAATATTTGTAATAAAACAGAGCTAACAAGATGAAATTAAATGTATTTTTACTCAAAACTATTATGAAAGTCAAAGATGGGTCACATATAATTCATGCATGTGACCCATGTGTGGGCTTATATATATGAAACACAGGCGTGTCACATGTGTGACACATGCGTTTTTGAACGCATGTGACCCATGTGTGGACTTATACATATGAAACACAGGCGACATGTGACACGAGTTTTCCAACGAATGTGTACATCCGTGACTTTTTCGTCTCAAATACATGCGTGAGTCACACATTAATTAATTGGCATTCCAAGCATTTTGGTTTCAAGTGTCAATTATTTCTTATTCAGACGAAATACGCGTCTACCTTTGTTAATTTCGTCACTCTAAAATCATTTATGATTTTAATCACTAGTAGTAACAGCTGGTGTTATCCTGGTTTCGATGGATCTAAGTCTCTTACGTGATTCTTGTTCTATGATTTTGTGGCCGTGGCCCTGTTAGTATGCAAAACTTTTAAATCTACAATGTAAATATGTATTAAAAATCATTATCCATTTAATACTTTAATAGTGGGCTTACCTCTACAACCTCTCCAAACGCATAGTTTCTATTTCCTCTTGAGGCAAAAATGCTAAGTCAACATTTTTCGGACTTGGAAATTAAAATCGCTTTGAAAGAATAAATTACTTAAAATCTTGACTTTTATCAGTTTTATTGTTGAATTGTTACAAAATTGTTTCAAATAATTATAATAAAGCTTGACGCCAGAATATAAAGCTTGACGCCAGAATATAAAGCTTGACGCCAGGATATAAAGCTTGACGCCAGAATATTAAGCTTGACGCCAGAATATTAAGCTTGACGCCAGAATATTAAGCTTGACGCCAGAATATTAAGCTTGACGCCAGAATATTCATATTTTGCAACTGTATCAAAGTAGTGTGCAAAGGGGGTTTCTGCCGCACTAAGGGAAAATCCTGCTTGGAAATGCCGATCCGGACCAAAAATGCAAACGGGGAGGGGTTCCTATTAACTATGGGGTAAATACAAGCATGGCAGACAAGTCGCCCCTGAAGATAGTTAGGACACCTTAAAGACAAGTGTGTGACAAGGTAAAATACAAGAATGAGTGTGGAACACAATGCTTTCATCAACACGCCCCAGCCCCAAGACAAGGAAGATGACTTCATCAGTGAAGGTGCCTTTCAGGAAAAGGTGCAGGACCAGAATCAGGAAGCCATCAAATGGAAGGACTTACCCATCGGAGTGATCTATAAAATCATGGAGGTGATTGAAGTGGATGGTAAGTTTGGGAAATGCAAAATCCTTACCCTGAAAGACAGAGAAGGAGAGACATCCAAAGTATGGGCTTGCCCCACGCTCAGCAAAGAGATGACTCCCTTGGAAGGAGCTTTCGTCCGCAGCACGGGATTCAAGCTGAGCAAGAAGTCCAAGCAACAGTACCTCTCATACGATCTGGTGAGGAAATGAGGGGTGCAAAACCAATCTCTTGGGGGGTGGGAACGCAAAATTCACCGATCCGTTTGGATCGAGAAATTTTTTTTGACCACTTTGATCTGGAGGGTTCTTACATGAGCGCCGCTCCCCGCTCATGTAAGAACCCTCCAGATCAAAGTGGTCAAAAAAAATTTCTCGATCCAAACGGATCGGGGAATTTGACTGAAAGGAATCTGAATGAAATGGGAGAGATAGGAGCGAATGGAATAACACAACTTACGATGCATGCGCATCCAGTTCTTCACTAAATAGGGTAGAAGGTTGACGCAACTGATCCTTTTCATCGTAGTAGCTCTTCAGACTGATCACGGGAGCACCGTCGCCACCAGCCAGTTGGGACTTGAAGGATCGGGCTAATCGCACGGTATCTTGATGCTTCTTTTTCTTCTTGGCGACTCGGCGTGAGATCAAGGAAAATACTAAGGTACCGGTGGCACATAGGCAGGCTAGGGTTCCAAGGGGGATGGATGCCACAATACCTACGCCAGTCAGGGCAGATCCTATGGTACCACTAGTCAGCAGTAGACTGCCCACGGAACACCCACCCTGTGCAATGGAGATGACCTTATCCAAACGGTTATAGATTCTCAAGGCATGAATCTCTGAGGTGAGTTCTTCTTCCATGCGTGCGATACGACTGGCATCGATTTCATCCATTTATTTATAAGAGCATGCCGAGCAAGGGGATATTCTTAAATGGACTATCGGGTCCTAAGATCAGACCGGAGCCATCGTGGAACTGCCGACTCTGCTTCAAGTAGAGCCCATCCCTCTGGACGATTCTTGCGGTTGTAGGCTTCAGGTAGAGTCCATCCCCGCTGGGTTGCACGGTGCAGATGCATCCGCCGCGTTTCAAGTACAACCCCGAACCGACTGCTTTGGATACGGCGGCATTACCTAACCCACTCAAAGCTCCAATGCCTAGGGCGGGCAATACGGTCTTCGCGATCATGGGAAGAGCCCTCGCAGCTAGCCCGGCCAGCATGGGTAGGAAACCTACCTTCTGCACGTTCGCCTTCAACTGAGAGGTGCTCATCTTCAGAGTCATACCACCGGTACCCTTCTGCAGGAGCTTGGAGATCTTTTGGATCTGCTGCGTGGTGAGCATCATCTTGTGGTCGCCTTGCAAGTTGCAAACGAATGGCGATCGGGCAGCCTTTCTTCACAGCCCGCTGGAGCTTATCGGCCTGACCTTTCGTCAAGCTCAAACTGTATTCGGAGTAACTCATTTATTTATACTTCGCGAAGATGAAAACGAATGGTGAGATTCTCACCCCTGAGATCGATGGGGGTGCCGTTCTGATCGGTGAGATGAGTCTCCATACGATTGATGGTTCGCAAAGTCACGGGCAAGTACACTAGATTTTGGGGGGTCTGAAGGATCTTCATGCCTGGGTACACGTCGGGGAAGAAACTGTAGATAGTGGACTGCTGGGTTCCGTTCACGTAACTTCCATGGATGATGTCGCTATTCACCAGAATGCTGTTGATGCTGATGATGTTGACGATGAGATCACCCTCCGTGTAACCGTTCGTGCTTCGGTCATAAGCGTAGACCTTGCGCCCGAAGCCCAGCACGGTGTTGATGCTGTTTTCGACGTCGAAGTCCACTTGCTAATCTCTGGCGAGGGTTAGAGTGGCTCTCAGCGTCGCGCGGTTGGCGTCGAGAATGATCTTGGTCTTGTGACCGTTGAGACGCAGTTGCCGCTGAATCTCATTGTTGATGTCTTCAATGCCATAGGACCCGATACTCAGTGCGATGGGGAACCAGTTGGCACCACCGTCAGCGGAGTAGCGAAAGGAATTGTTACCCGCATGGATATTGGGAAAAGAGTAGTACGTCTCCAGATTGACCAAAGCCATCTCGTAACTTTTCCCCTCGCTCAGTTGCAGGGGTGGGCTGAATTGAGTGAGAATCCGACTTGGTTGTCGGACACAATGAAGGAAAACCCCTGCTTGGGGGCAGTGTTCTCGACGATTCGCTGTAGCAAGGATTGATCCATTTATTTATATTAGAATACGACGCTCATCTTCTGACTCGAACTGAAGGATCCTATCAGAGATTACGAAGGCGAACGCTTGAGTATTGGCCGGCACGTTACGCTCGAATTCGGCGCGGACCTGAATGTCGACCGTAGACTCTTTCAACCGCTCGGACTGATGACTTACGTCGATGACGAACAGTGGGTACAGGTCGATGTAGTCGTTGGGTGTTATGTTGCAGTTACTGTGGCGAGGATCCATGTTGTAGTAATTCTTCCGGAAATCTGCCGCGTTCTTATAGAGTCTAGCGGTCCGATTTTGGGTGAAACCTGCATTAAAGTCTACGGCGGGGTAGCGGTCAGCGTTGAAAGTGACGTAGATGTTTCGCAAGCGGCAGTGGTCGAACACAGCAGCATTTTGGGTCTGGTCGTTGCTCTTGCCGGTTTGAAAGGCCACGATGACGTATCTGGGTTTCTCTCGACCGCTCTTGGCTGTCAACCGCCAGTTGAATTGAGACGTTTCAGGGACGGCTATGTAATCGCACTGTCGCATTCGGAAACCGCAATCGATTTTACTCTTGCTCTGGATGGTCTTGTACAACCGCAGTTTCTCCTGATCGGAGGGGGGTGACGTGGGGAATGAACCAGGAGATCTTACTCAGGATGATTCTTGCCGGGTCATTGACGGCTGCAGCCCTCAGAACGGCATTGGCATCCGAATCGCGCACGAGAGACAGTTCATGCTTGAACCCGTACACGATCTTATCGTAGTCGTCCGCAAAGCCGAAGATGTGCTTCAGGGGAATGGCGAAGGAGAACGACCCCTTGTTGGCAGGTTTGACGATGATATACCAGTGGCGAGTTGCAAAACCGGAGTTCTCTGCGTCGGCGATAGCGGTGGAATCCTTGAACCACAGTTGGTTGAGACCTTGAGATTTGGAGAAATCGTCGGGATAGGTCAGCATCCCTAGCATGGTGGTGGCGATGCCAGGGTCGTTGATGTGCTCGATCTGTTGACCGGAGAGCCTGTAAGTGATGGTTCGAAACAGATACATGATACCGTTGTGGGCGAGCGAGACGAGATCCGCATTGGCATAGGCGGTCCCATCATTCTTCTGGAGCCTTCCTTCCACCAAAAGGTAACTCTCAGCGGGATGAAGGAAGAGATCCTGGGTCTCAATATTGATGCGTATTTCAGCACCGGCGTTATTCAGTTGAGCCCCGGCTTGAGGTTCGTATTCGTGGACTTGATATTCCTGGAGGCTTTCATCGAAAGCTATGGGTTCGACGATGTTGAGAATGTTTGACATGATATATTTATTTATAGCGGCGGACGAAGTCGTGAATTGTGGCAATACCACTTCCAGAAATTAGATTGTTCAGCATGGCTTGCTGATGGGGGGTCATCGTGGAATTATTTCCCGAGATCAGATTGTTCAACCGAGCTTGCTGATGGGGAGTCATCGTGGGGCTACTTGGCTTGACGAGGTTGCGAGGTTTGGAGGTCGCCTTATCGATCATATAGTCCACAGCTTTGGAGGCCCCCTTTTCAACCCCTTTCAGGGCGGCATTGGTGGCGGCGCTCATGGCCTTGCTTCCCAAGGTCTTCGCGGCTGAGGAGGTGAATATGCGTCCGGCCAAGTTAGCGACCGTATCGAATAGCCCCCGCCCGCCGACGACGTATTTTCGGCGATATCCGTGCTTATCAACAATGGCATCGTATATTTATTTATAGGAGAAGGCTGCGATGGAGTTCTCTGTAATAGGAGTCGTCGATGTGACCGAACGTCCTCATAGCATCGAGGATGGCCACCATCTCGTTGCGCACCCCATTATTACCAGCCTTATAGGCGGCGGCGCAAAGTTCGAGGCGATCTATCAACGAATCGAGGTTTTTCGGTAAGAATACCGTTTGGAGTCCGGAGCCATGTCTGTCTTGCCGGTAGAGATGAGAAACGATCTCCTTCCATTTGTAACTTCGGCTCGACTTGGGGGTCCGCGAGAGAACGGAGTTTCCTTGGTACATGGCACCCGAGGTTCGCAGGATATCTCCATAGGTCATCAAATCTTCGGGATCGAACGATTCTGGGCGCTTCTTGACAATGAGCTCCCAAAGACCGGGGGTTCCCTTGTGGCGCACGCCATCGACGAAGATATCATCTCCATCGAAGGTGACGGGCCGACTTCCGATCATGATGGTATCGTCCTCTAACCTCAATCCAAAGGTATGGTCGGCTGCTGGAGTCATGCTGAGCTGCAGATACTGAGTCGCCCGGGGGCCTAGGCGGGTGTCTTGAGGTGGTTCAATGGCTAATGGATGGGCTAAATCGGTTGGGGGAGGTAGCGCAGGCATCGGCGCAGGCAGTTCCTCGATCGTTTTAGTGATCTGCGAGGCCGCTTCCTTTTGAGCTTCCACCACGGGCTTGAACATCCTGGCGAGGTCGCGGTCGAGTCCGATATTGTCGAGGCGATGCTGCATATTGCTAGTCTGAATACTTCGCTTGAGATCCTACAATTCCCTAGCGAGCGCCTCACGTTGCTTGGGGTCGGTGATCTTAATGAATGTCATTTATTTATAGCGTTGATCGCTGTTGAACGCCCCCGAGCGTTTGGTCCAACGCCCCTAAGCGTTTGACGGAACGCCCCTAAGCGTTCGAGAGCGTTCGACTGAACGCCCCTAAGCGTTCGAGAGCTTTTGACGGAACGCCCCTAAGCGTTTGACGGAACGCCCCCTAAGCGTTGGAGAGCGTTTGAATATCGACTGCCAGCGTGGAGGAAGCTGATAAGGGTCGATCCTTGAAGGATTCAAGTGCCTTCTGCATTTATCACTACCCGTCTGGCATGGGAATGTGCATTGGTGTTAACGGACCTTTTTGACCGAACATGGAGGTTGGAGGGATCTGGCAGGGTTTCTCACCCCGTTATGGCGACTGGCATTCAGTGTATCAAAATCTGCTTCATCTTCATCGAACATAGGTCTCTTTGACTCCATTCCACACTTCATACAGTAAGATGACTTTGTGTTCGGTGACCATACCATTTCATGAGGATGACAGAGACTCTCTCTGAGTTCCGCAGGTATCGACTGGCAGAAGCCGCAGAGTGGGTATACATCGCTGGGGTCTCCGATCTCCGTTCGGCACTCGCACCTATTCTTGAGGTAATCCTCAAACTCCCACTTAAACTCAGGGGCACCTAAAGGACTCTTCAGCATGATCTGTAGCTCGACGGTGGATGGTGGTCTACCTAACTCCAGCTCGATCTGCTCCACCCAAGATTCGTACTTCAGCATCATGTGATTAAACAAAAAGAAAGGTTCCAGCTTGATCATGCGCTCCCTCTGCTCGATCCGGTGCAACAAAGATGAGTATTCCATCATTTTATCTTCGGGGTCCTTATCTTCCTCGATGATAGATGGCGGTTTACCTAACTCCAGCTCTATCTGGTCCAAAAGGATGCATAGTCTATTAATTTCTTCTTCGAAGTATTTGCGGTTTTTCTTTTTCTTGATATCGTCTTTCCTGGTTGCATACATCAGCAATTCATCTTCGAGGTATTTCTTTACCTTGACGATTAATTTGCGGTATTTCTCTACCTTGAGGATAGATGGAGATCTATCTATCTCCAGCACGATCTGATCCATCAAAGATTCGTAGTTCATGATTTTATCTTAGACTAAATAGAACTCTTCTAATTTGTATCGATATTTTCCAGCCGCCTTGGGACTCGTGAGGTCGATCGTCATGAATCCGTAAGGTTCGGACCACCAGCGGTCGCAAAGGACGTCAAACTGCTCCTTTGTGAGGTCATTGCAGTGATCGCGACGGATGTGCTCGCGGTTCTTAGCATCTTGCTCGAAGAGGCAGATGAAGTTGGTATTTTCACGGATCGATTGCCGGGGCAGCTTGAAATAGTTTTGGCAGAGGTAGAAGCAGTCCACGTTGTTGTGACGACCTCTCACGTAGTAATCTTCACACTTACTCTGCTTGCTCATCATCAAGTCGTCGAAGATCATGAGATTCTTGCGGGTGGGATCGAGTTCGCGGGGGTTTGGCACATCGTCTCCATGCTCAAAGAAGAAGGCTTCGATACCGCCAGGGTTAGGCGATGGATTCAGTACTTCCACCACATCGATCAATGGGTAGGGGCATCTATCCTTGATGGAGAGTATTTCTCGGATATCGTCCTTCGAGAATCTCCTTTCCAGCGCCCGCCGCAGCAGCTGGTAGATGGGTTGGTGGAGCGATTTTCCGAAGACGTATAGTTGATCGTAGTCTAACCACCCTTCGCGCAAGAGGAGGTTATTCAGCAGCGTCGTCTTGCCGCAGTCCGACTTGCCTATGATTAAGCCTCGGATTGATCGCTGCGGGAGAAGGTAGTGATTGCACCTGGTCGAGGTGGACTCGTTATACGAAATATCTTCAACGTCCATTTTTATATATAAATGGGAATGTACTGTTAGAATTGCAAAACGAAGACCGGGACGAATACGGAGTGATCCCGACCAGCAACGGACGACGGAGGAAGGTGGGTATCTGCGCCGTATGCGGTTCTAGGAAATCTCAGTTCATTCGGTCCGTGGAGGGTACTGGGTTCATGAACCACCTGATCAACCGACTACCCATAGAGATGCACCTTCCAGGCCACAATTTCACCGGACCTGGGACCAACCTCGCCAAACGGCTGAACGCCGATGGTACCCCCAAGGATTGGTCGAAACCCATCAATCGAGTGGATGAGGCCGCGTATCACCACGATCTCTGCTACGCCAAGCATAAGGATACGGCCTCGCGCAACTCCATCTGCGACGCGACCATGCTGGCCTCCCTCGATGCCATTTCCGACCCCACCGCACGCGAACGCCTGGACCGTAGCATCGTCAAGCCCATCATCGGTACCAAAGCGCGATTTGGATTGGGGGTTAAAAAAAACCCTCGTCTGGTCGGACGAACTAGTCGAGGAACTGCACAAGCCAATCTGCCGCAAATTTCAGAAGCGTCGCGTGGTGGTGGGTGGAATAGATGCAACCTGGGCGGCCGATCTCGTGGATATGAGTGCCTTTTCCCGAGACAACAAAGGCCATAAGTTCATCCGTAGCATCATCGATGTCTTCTCCAAGTATGGGTGGCTAGTGTCGCTCAGGGATAAGAAGGGGACTACGGTGCGCGACGCCTTCCAAGCGGTCTTCAAGTCTCACATCCCCAAGAAGCTATGGACGGACAAAGGAACGGAATTCTACAACAAGGAGGTGAAGGAGCTTCTCCAGAAGCATGACGTCGAGCTCTACTCCACCGAAAACGAAGAGAAGTCGAACGTCGTGGAGCGTTGGAACCGTACCATGAAGGAGAAGATGTTCAAGTACTTTTCCGCCAACTCCACGCGAACCTTTATCGATGTGCTAAGCGATCTGGTTCATCAGTAAAATACCACCAAGCACCGCTCCATCAAGATGACTTCCACTGCCGCCAGTCAGAAGGAGAACGAAACCAAAGTCTTCTGAAACCTTTACGGAGATCTCCCTCCCATGCAACCACCGCGATTCAAGGTTGGCGATAAGGTCCGAATCACCAAGAAGAAGGGCGTGTTCGAGAAAGGATATACTCCACGCTGGACCGAAGAAGTCTTCACCGTATCCACGGTCTTAGGAACGCAATCGCCCACGTATCGTCTCAAGGACCTCAACGACGAGGAGATTCAGGGATCTTTCTACTAGCCTGAGCTCCAGAAGACCACCCACGAACTCTTTCGCATCGAACGGATCTTGCTGCGACGCACCCGGCAAGGAGAACGGGAAGTCTACGTCAAATGGCGAGGCTATCCCAAGACGTTCAATTCATGGGTAAAGGCTTCCGAGCTCCAATAGTCCTTCGATTTTCCAGTCCCTGGAGTGGGGGACTAGAGAAGCGGAGGAGGGGTCAACTGATCCTGCCGGGAGTAGGAGGCTTAAACTTCACGTACTTTTCAAGAGCTTCAATCTTTTCCTGCTTATCAGCCATCTGCTTTTCGAGGGTTTTATATCTAGATTCTACAGCGTTTATCTTCTCCTGCATGGTTAAGGCTAAATCCTGCCAGTTCTTTGCATAACAACCATTCGTCACGGGATCCTTGGAATCGGTTCCCTCGGGAAGGTTACGAATAGCATGGCCCTGCATATCTATCGCGCCGGTCATCTTACCACCGATCCTGGGCAGTCACTTTGCCACGTCTTTCTCGATGCCATTCAAGCGTTTCTCCTTATCCTCGAGCACTTTCAAGACCTTGTCGATCTTTGCCGCGAGCTCAGCTATATCCTTCTGACCCTCTTTCAATTGCAGATTGACCCAGTGCCTCGTCGCAGCGTCCGACCCCTCTCGCGGTGCCCCCAGGCCCATGATGCGGTTGTCGTTCATATCGAGATCTTGGGACCAGACCAATGCGCGTTTTCTCAAGTGAGATCCGAATTTTTCCATTTATTTATAGCGAGAATATCACGTCATCGAACGATCTACCCTCCGACAGCATCTTCAGTACGTAGAGGCAAAAGTGACCGCACACCACGTCCCCGCAATGCTGCAGCTCATCGGTGTTGTATTGGATCTTCGGACGCAGATAGTCAACCATCTCGTCGGGCGGAGGCAGACCGTAAGAATCGAAGTAGACTTTGAGTCCTCCGCGCTTGTGCCAGCAGGTCCAGTGCGTTCCGGGACCTTGAAAGTCATCGTGGTTCAGGATGCCGCATTCATTAGCTAGTGGCGCTGGTGGTAGGGCATCTCTCATGAATACCCCTCTGAATCGATGGATCCCTAGGGCCGAGGCAGCTTCTTCAAGCTCTACATTTGAGAGGGGTTTGCGTGAAAGAGTTAAGTGGTAAACTCGCACGCTGCTCATTTATTTAGATTCGATAGTGACCGTGAGCAAGGGTGCTGATACCATCAGGTAGGATGTGGCGCTTGTCGTCCTTGGCTGAGAGTGCGATCTTGTTGATCTCCTCGGCGTAGATCTGATGGAGGTGGCTCCGGATGATATTCATCGGTCGGTAGATCTCCTTCTGAGTGTCGAGACATCGCTTGTAATCCTCGAAGGCGATGTTGCGCTTGATGACGCTCTTGGTGACTCCCTTCGCCTTCTTGGTGGTCTGACCGTCATCAATCTTGAAGGCGTATAGCTTCGCTCGGAGCCCCACGAATTCGGTCATGGCCATGCCACCGCACTCGTCCTTAAACATCCCGATCACCTTCTTGTTCGCACCGGTTGGGATGCCGGAGGGATGCTCGGCGGGATAGTTGGAAGTGTCGAACGTCGCTTGGACGTGCGGGGCGATGTCTTGGTAGAAATCGGCGGTCTGGATCTCATAGGCCAAGCTATCGGTGTCGGTGAAGAGCAGCCGGGCGTTGTCACCGTACATCTTCTTCACGAATCCGTAGTGGAAGTCGTACATCAGGAGCTTCGAGATGTCCAAGATGCAGGCTCCCAGGTAGACTGGCTTATCGAACTTCAGCTTCGTCTTCTTCATGTGGACGGCTACCATGCTTTCGGTGCAGACGACCCGACGATCGAAGTTGGGCTTAGCCACGAGCTTCAGCGCCTGCTTCTCTGTGGTAACCAGTCGGACGTCGACCCGCTTTCGGATGTTCTCCATGGTCTTGCCGAAGACTGAGTTGACCATGAGTTTGAAGAAATCCTTCTCTGATTCAGTCTTGGCCTCGGCTCGAAGAGCAGTGTTCAGGTCGACGTACTGCTTCAGCCACGGAGATTGCCTGAACCCGATGATTCGGTGGACTTTGGTGAGCTTCATGCCCATCTCCAAGTACAGCTTGAGATTCCTGTAGTGGAGCGTATACTTCTCACGCTTACCTAGATGAGGCACCAGCTTGCGCACCTTGTTGATCTCCACGTTCTCCGGCGCGAGTGGGTAGTCTTTGTGGGCGTTGTGGAGATCATGCGGGTATTCCAGATCACATTCCACCATGGCACCGTACTCGTGATCGTCGGGGTACCTCAAGACGTCTTCGATCGCCTCCGGCTCCATCCACTCGAAGTCTCCCGTGGGAAGGGGCTGTGCCATTGCCCACCCGTAGACGTTATTGGCGTCGAGGAAGGTCAGGTACTTCGTGGGCTGGGAGCGATCGTAGGTCTCCATGTAAGGGTTGTTGGCACGGGCGTGGCGGTGAGAGATCATGGCCACCCCTCCTCTGGTTCCTCGCTCGAACATCAGGAGCATGTCTGGGTCGGACAATAGCTCCAATCTGATCCCAGTGGTTTTGAGAGCAGCATTCCATGAAAGTCCGGGGAAGGTGTAGTAGTGGGCAGGATCGAGCATATAATGCTTCATGCATACAGCCCTGAAGTTCTCCATGATGTCGGTCAGCAGCAGTACGTCGGTTTCGAGGTAGAGGTTGTGGTAGTCGCGCATGATCTTGCATCCTAAGACCTCCCAGACTCTCTCAGCGTGTGCATAGTCCTCATCACTGATATGCTCGCCGGAGAGTGTGCTGTAGAAAGCTTCTTTGGGTGGGAGCTGGGCGTCCTCCAGCTTGGACGGTCCATCCATATAATCGTAGGGGAATACTCCCTTACGGATCATCAGCTCGTAGCGGTCGTCAAATCTCGCCTTCACGGTCTTGAACTGGTCGGGGGTGAGGTTCTTGGCCAGGGTATCTAACGAGCAGAGCATGAAGCGCATCGAATCGATGAACCTCATCTCCAGATCATCCACCTGCTTTGAGAAGCTGATGTATTTCTCGTCGGTATTGGGGATGCAGTTGATCTTACCTGCTGTGTTCCCTAACTCTTTGACGAAGATGTGGGCATCATATCCGCTCAAGTTGTGAAAGATGATGGGGACGTGTTTTGGAAGCTGGAATTCCAGATTGCACTGGTTGTGTGCTGCGCCGCGGTACTTGCCGGTGAGATGGTCGTGGTCACGGACCTTATCCCCATTCAATGCGCCACCGCAAATGTGGCAGTTCGTACTTGCTTTGAAACTCTCCTTGTCCTTGTCGGTCATCTCCATGGGTTTCGTCTCACTGTATAGTTTGGCGATTGCTCGCACTTCCTCCTCCATGCACTGTACGAACTTCTTGGCCGCATCCTCCCCACAGTAGATGACCGATTCTTTGTAGTCGCCGTGAGCGTACTTCACGCGATAGCAGAAACCCGAGGGTCTCTGTAGTTGGTACGCCTTCGTGTAGGATTGTAAAGGATCTGGCTGGCAGGTGTCGAGCTTCTCCTTGAAGCACTCGAAGTCCGCATAGATCACGAATGGGACTCTCATCATTTTCTTGTAGTCGCGGAAAGCTATGGCGAATCCTTCTTCCGGCATCTCGATCCTGACTGCATCCTTCGGACTGCAGTATTCCATGTGTGTGTTGAGAATGTCCTGCTTGGAGAAATGGGACAAGCACCGGCGGCAGAAGTAAACTGACTCTTTGTGACCAGTCACTTGGGAGGTCAAAAGACGCGATAGGCTTTTGATCCAGCAGTAATGCTGCTTGCCTTCGCAGGTCAGGAAGAGGAGATCTACGTGGGTAGAACCAGTGTTCTTGGATATCCTGAGGGGATATACCTGGAGATCTTCTTCACCGTCCTCACCCTTCTTTACGCCATCGAAGCCGAAGACGTTAACGTTGATGGTAACGTTCTGCTTCTCGAACCTGTCGATCGCCTTGAGTGAGACTGGGAATTCGATACCATCGAATTTCAGCTCCTCCTCCCATCTCTTATACTGAGTCACGCGGTGTGTTGACTTCTGGTCGACTTCATCATAGTGTAGGGATGCCAGCACCGCCCACTGGAAACAGCGATCATCCTCATTTTTCACATTGATGATCGCCTTCTTTTTCGCCAGTATGGATGGGGTTGGTATATACGAGCTACCTGCGAGCGGCTTGAATTTGCTCAGGTGGATTTCTAGCCGCTCGATGTGTCCGAAGGTCCATCCGCTCCCTTCACACATGTACTTACCCATATTCTCTCTGACCTTCTCCATCATGAATGTGATCTCCAAATCGAGATCTGATGAGTGGGTGAGGGTAACTTGTTTTGACCGGAAATAGGGGATGACGTAAGTATTCTCTCCGGTCGCGGGGTTCGTTTTTACTAGCTCTACTTGGAGCACTGATTGCACCTTCAATCCCTTCTTTTGGGCGAGTGCTTCCGAGATGGTGCTGGCGATGGTGCTCCGACTTATTTTCTGAAAGGTGACCATGTCGTGCAACTTCAATGGTTTGATGACGACCGTACCAAAGACGCCATTCAGTGCTTGGCGTCGATCAACTACTTTCATTTCCTCCTCTACCGGAGCATTTTTGATGTTCTCTTCCACCAATCGGAGCAGATCCTCTCTCCTGAGCCTGGAGTACTTGGTGATACCGCGGCTCTTCGCGAGTGTTTTGAGCTGCTTCTTGCTGAAGACCTCCTCGCGAGTGAATTTCCTGTTAGTTTTCTCCTCGATGAGCTTCACCAAGGCCTCCTTACTTTTCCGACTATATCCCTTCAGACCCTCATCCTTAGCTATTTGATGGAGGGTCTTCATGGTCTCTCTTACCACGATTTTTCCTCCGCTTTGGATGCTCCCGTCTTCTGCGGGCTGCTTCCTGTGCCTCGCGCAGAGACCGTCGATTCCAGGCTTGCTCTTACAGTGTCCCTTCTTCCGCTTCAGTGGGTATCCGCAGGTACGTTTCGCACCATTAGATTCCATCATTTCGATCTCGGGGGTTGGGGTTGGGGTTGATGTTGATACAATATTCATGTTCTTACTATTAGATTTCATTGTTCTATCGTATAATATTTCAATCTGGGAGGTTTGGGTTGGGGTTGGGGTTGATGTTGATGTGCTATCCATGTTCATGTTCATACCATTAGATTCCATTCTTCTATCGTATAATATTTCAATCTGGGAGGTTGGGGTTGGGGTTGGGGTTGATGTTGATGTGCTATCCATTTTCATACCATTAGATTCCATTCTTCCATCATGCAACATTTCAACATTTCAATTTTCGATGCCATGCTTGTATTTACCCCATAGATAATAAGAACCCCTCCCAATTTGCATTTTTGGTCCGGATCGGCATTTCCAAGCAGGATTTTCCCTTAGTGCGGCAGAAACGCCCTTTGCACACTACTTATCAATTAAGGTTTATCGAGAAAAACAAACTTCATTGAATGTTACCTCTTTTGACAATGTAAGCGTATAGCCAATTCATTGAATGTTACCTCTTTTGACAATGTAAGCGTATAGCCAATTCATTGAATGTTACCTTTTTTGACAATGTAAGCGTATAGCCAATTCATTGAATGTTACCTCTTTTGACAATGTAAGCGTATAGCCAATTCATTGAATGTTACCTCTTTTGACAAAGTAAGCGTATAGCCAATCGATGTAATAAAACACTGAAAACATTATTACAGCAAATATTTAACTACGAAAAACAAATTAAAGAGCTCTGAAAAGTTGTAGCTGTTTAAAAATACTGCAATGTGAAATTTTAGTCTTATATGTACAATAGTGGCTGCTGACAGTGCTGAGTACTGGATTCATTTTAAAATCTTCAATATACACTACCTGTGGGGGGTGGAGGACTGGTAACATATTATATACTATTATATATGTTTCTACAAATTTGCGGCATTGCAGCACAATAACTGACGTCAGATGTAAATTTTATCATACTTAAATAAACATTGTTACTTTTTCACTTTAAATTGATTTTATGTTTTTACTTTATTTCTGTTATTTGCTTACATCATAACATCAAGAATAATAATTGTTGTAGATAACACAGAGACGACTATAACTTGTTTATTGTTTAAAACAAAAATATTCTCAAATAGCTAATTTTGATATGTCATATTCACATTAGTAATTGTCAATCCTAAGCAATAAGGACATAATTAATGCATGGATCCCAGTTTCGTTAATTAAATTCTTGTTAAAAACCCATGGAGACACTAGCAGTCCACAATCAACGCCATTGATCCAATAGCTGAGTGCAAACACTTTTACAGAGTTATGAAGTAACAGAGTAGTCGTTGCATGATACGAGGAGAGGTATTGATAGCGAAAGCGTCATGCTATCTTTCCGATAAAAGTACGTTGTGCTAGTAAAACCTTAAGTCGATCGCGATAAAAACAACAACCAATCATCAAATCCTATAAACTGATTTATTGTTTCTTTGTTATTATTCTTAATTTGAAGACAAAAATACAATTCCACCTAGAATTTTAGTGAATGCATCTATCGACTACTTGTATATGTAATTATTGCTCGCTTATCGTAATCTATAAATTGAGAAGGGTTGCAGTTTTCCTTCAGAAGGTCTATGGTTCATAGAAATAGTTTGGTAATTTGCCTTGTCGAGTCATGGAAATCGTTTTACTCGCTCCAATTTATCACACATTTCTTAAAAAGTTATACGACACCATCTAAACAGCAATTATTAAACAATGTCCTAAAGATTTTAGATAATAATACTAAACATTAATTTGCGATAGATAATCATTTTAATGAAAATTAATAAGACGCACGCATAACAAATAATGTAACTTCAATGAAGCTCAAATGACAAAAATTATCCTACCAATCTACAAGAAATATCAATTCCGATGTCTCTGTTAATTGACTTTTATGACCCTGTGATAAATATGGACCATGCTACCCACGTTGTACAGCTGTTAACTTCGTTTCGTACTAAAAATGGTCTTTACCTCGTGTTTTTAGTTCACACATTCTGTATATACAGACTTCAATTCTTACATAAAATGTAAGTTTCTAAAAAGAAATGTTTGTAGTTGTCGATACCGCATTTACTAGGAAATTATCTTTGACATATTATATTGAAATACGTGTCTGTCCGTCCTGAATAGTAAATTACCTGTAATTTTTTAATGCGGAAAAGTTTCAATCTGTTCCAGTCTTGGCCTTTTCATATAAAGGGTTAAACATTTGATTTGTGGTAAAAACATCACGCCGGCTAACAAGTTTGCAATTCGTGGATTTAGTAGTATAGATTGCCTTTTCCTACCAAACGTAGCGTATTAAAAAACGGTAAACTGGATTCATTTCCCAATAAAACTAGACGTAATGATATGGCGTAATGACGTAATGATATGGCGTAATGATGTGGCTGAAAGTGGTTTTAAAAGACAGTCAAAGGAATAACGAAAGGAAATAAATAAACTACCAGCATACACCAACTACACATTCTACCTTCTGACGTCTTCTAAATAAAACGGACGTGTCTTCTCAAACTTCTGAAAAAGAAATGCAATAATAGCAGAAGAATCGATGTGTTCTCTGAAAACTCGTCTTTAAAACTTCATATCCGACAATTAGCTATAAAACGATCAAAATGCAACAGTAATACGTGTTAAAAAATAATCAGTTAAGCACATACTTGCAGTTAAGCATTTCGCAATTAGAACGGCTTTGTGTGGAAAATAAATATATTGGGTCTATAAATCGTTGTTACGAGCCATCAATTCATTATGTTGTTTCAAGGTGTAGGTTCTGGCGGTACTCCACCTTGGAATAAAATTATGTCATCAAAGAAAATAAGAATAAAAACATATACTAAGCCGGGCCCGCGTTTCGTCTATAAAAAACATCAGTGGCGGTCATACCCAAACAATATATAATCCAAACGGTTAAGATATCCCGTTCCGATTTCTTTATTGTGTATTTATTAATACTGTACAACAATAATCTCTAGATAACTAGAAGTTTTTAATTTTAATTTTAACTGGGTTAAATTTACATATCTTTATCTTCGAGAGTAATCAATTTGATTAACGAAGATTTAAGTATAATTTCTATAATTTAAACATTTACTGCCACTGCCTATTGTCAACCAGAAAAAAGATGGTTTCTTAGCTTTTTGTATGCAAGGCCAATTGGGGTGGCGATATTATTTGCACTGAATGTAAATAACAATTTAATGTCATCTACTGATATATCAAAGAAGGTAAGGAGTTCACCACAGGAATATCTTTTCTATTTAAACTTTCAATTCATGAAATAATGAACCAGAGTAAACCGTCTCGTGTTACTACTTTGTCAGTAATATCTAACCAAAGATCACCCAGTTGGGTGTACTGAAGGGCCTTTCATTTTGGGACAGTCTTGAATTTACTGACATTCTGTTCATCACGAAAATAATTATTTTTCTTTGAATTCTATGTTGGTCGCCAAACATGTCATTGTCATTACAAAAACGCACATAACGTAGTTATGGTTTTCTAGTTTATTATTTTATTCCAAAATACTCTTGGGATCCGCCAATTTACAACTTTGATTGTTGATTGTATAGTGTTGATTCACAAATTTCCCCAAGGAAGAAACAAGGTCACTACCCGTCGTCGTATACGGGCATATTAAATAGCATCAGGTCGTATATAGTTGTTGGAAACTTTACAAATCCATAATAAGCATTTGCGGCATTGGGCATAAGGCCCGTTAAGTTGCTTTATTTTAGTTACATTCTTATAAGTAATTAACGCATTATACATAAATGTAGAATACACTTTTCGCAAGACATTTAACATTTACAGTTCCTGTGCACAGTCTAGATATTTTTGTGTGTTTAACATTACCGAAAACGATTTTTATTTAGAAGATTTGACAGTAAACCAGGAAATTGTTTGACTTTACAGTTTTGTGGACTTTTGAAGTAAAATATGCGCTAGAATTAATTAACCAGTAAATGTAGTCTGTCAACTTTTCTTGAAGTATTAATCTGCTTTGAACTGATTGAACATTGATATGGTAATATTCAAACAGTTTTTTTTCAAATTCTCATTTATTTTCATTCATGTGTATTCTAAAAACGAACCAAAACAATACTTTGGCCGTAATAATATTATAGATTGCCATTTTATATTAAATACATATGTTACTATGTAAAATTAAAAAAAAATACTCGCTGTGGTATATACTTTTATTTTCAAAAGTAAACCTTAAACCATCGCAAAAACTTTACAGTAAGTGCAATACACTAATAATTATAATGTACAGCCTGAAAAGGCAACATATAGTCGGATTGTCTTATCATTTATATTAAATTTAAATTGAGAAGTGCGACATGTATATCCATTAACATTGTGTTTCCGTGCACTTTGAAATAGAGAATGTAGGCGTAGCAACACAAGGACAAGATTGTCGGCCTTATAGACTATGTTATAACATTATAAACAATAACCTCATGTTATTTTACACTCACAAGATAAACATGTTTATATATTTTAATCGATGTTTAAATGCATTTGTTACTAATTTGTTTAAAGTAAGATCGTTAACCGAAAACTCAAAACCATAATGGAGCGATTGCATGGCATATTAAAATACACGATTTCATAAACATTCAGTGGTTACATTAAAACTGCATAGAAAATGTTTGTCTTTGCTTTCGCAATCAATTTAACATTCCATTTTAAGTCAACAAAGTTTTAAATGTTAATGGAAGGATATCCTTCAACAATTTAAAACGCAAATCTATGGTTTACCGTTTTAAAATACCCAAATACTTAATTATCAGAGGTAACAATGTTTTTAAAAATATATATCGTAGTAATATTACAAAGAAAATTCAAGATACCTGTTACCATCGATTCGCTAATTTAGTACCAGAAAGACAATGTCCAGCGATAGATAGAATATTTTCTACAATAAGATGTATTAATTATTGATTGATTGGATGCTTGTTTAACTTCTAGTAAGCAATATTTAAGATTTAGGACGAGAAAAGGACATGGGGCATAAAGAAATTTGGACTGCCACTTGAAAAATATAGAATATTTGTTAGCGGTGGAGAATTTAGCCTTTTGTAGCGGCCACCCCGAGCCTACTCTTTTTCGAAATCTACAAAAGGGACCTTTATCGAGCAAGGAGCCAAACACGTCACCCACTGCGGTCATAATTTAAAAGGGACGATATTTTAATGAACGCACTTTGTTGATCTCATATAATTTATATAGTTAAATATAATTACATATATACCAGTACTCGTATACTTTAGAGCTAATTTCTTGTTAGAATGAATTAAACAGCTTCGTGTAGAAAAATGTGGCGCGTTGTTGTAATTTTAATCCTATAATTTTTTAATTAAAAAAGTGCAAGTTTTACTAATTTAAATAAATATTTTCAGCATAATCACTATGTTTTATTGATTTTAATAAATATTTTCAGCATAATCACTATGAATGAAGATTTGAATTTGAGTGTTCTATCCATACTATAATGCAAGTTAAACCTAAAAAGCAAATAGCAAGGAAACTGACCGACCAACAAAGGAAAATAGCCAAGGGAGACAAATAGCAAGAAAACTGACCGACCAACAAAGGAAAATAGCCAAGGGAGACAAATAGCAAGAAAACTGACCGACCAACAAAGGAAAATAGCCAAGGGAGACAAATAGCAAGAAAACAGACGACTAACAAAGGAAAATAGCCAAGGGAGACAAATAGCAAGAAAACTGACCGACCAACAAAGGAAAATAGCCAAGGGAGACAAATAGCAAGAAAACCGACGACCAACAAAGGAAAATAGCCAAGGGAGACAAATAGCAAGAAAACTGACCGACCAACAAAGGAAAATAGCCATAGGAGACAAATAACAAGAAAACTAACCGACCAACAAAGGAAAATAGCCAAGGGAGACAAATAGCAAGAAAACTGACCGACCAACAAAGGAAAATAGCCAAGGGAGACAAATAGCATGGAAACTGACCGACCAATAAAGGAAAATAGCCAAGGGAGACAAATAGCAAGAAAACCGACGACACACAAAGGAAAATAGCCAAGGGAGACAAATAGCAAGAAAACTGACCGACCAACAAAGGAAAATAGCCATAGGAGACAAATAGCAAGAAAACTGACCGACCAACAAAGGAAAATAGCCAAGGGAGACAAATAGCAAGAAAACTGACCGACCAACAAAGGAAAATAGCCAAGGGAGACAAATAGCAAGGAAACTGACCGACCAACAAAGGAAAATAGCCAAGGGAGACAAATAGCAAGAAAACTGACGGACCAACAAAGGAAAATAGCCAAGGGAGACAAATAGCAAGAATACTGACGGACCAACAAAGGAAAATAGCCAAGGGAGACAAATAGCAAGAAAACTGACGGACCAACAAAGGAAAATAGCCAAGGGAGACAAATAGCAAGAAAACCGAACGACCAACAAAGGAAAATAGCCAAGGGAGACAAATAGCAAGAAAACCGACCGACCAACAAAGGAAAATAGCCAAGGGAGACAAATAGCAAGAAAACCGACCGACCAACAAAGGAAAATAGCCAAGGGAGACAAATAGCAAGAAAACTGACCGACCAAGAAAGGAAAATAGCCAAGGGAGACAAATAGCAAGAAAACTGACCGACCAACAAAGGAAAATAGCCAAAGGAGACAAATAGCAAGAAAACTGACCGACCAAGAAAGGAAAATAGCCAAGGGAGACAAATAGCAAGAAACCCGACCGACCAACAAAGGAAAATAGCCAAGAGGGAATTACAAATCTTGTGATCAATCTACTATTTACTATGTAGTGGACATGTATTGTAAATTACTGCATCTATTCAAAAAAGGCTTGCAAACTTAGAATCACTAGTTAAGAAAAATCAGTATGTTAGAATACACATTTGAGAATCGGCATAACATGTGATATCATTCAGAATACTTTATGGTGAATGAATGTTATAACAAAAATAATCTACTACAACAGATGTACTAGTTTAAGTTATCTTTGTGTAAGGTGACGTCAGACCTAAGATAAGCTGCAATTTTGTTTGTAACATTGGTTTTGTGTATGTCCTCATACAAATATTGAAACGTTAACAACTTCTTAAAGGTCCAGAGTAAATGGAATGGCTTCATTTATCATAATGTCCATTTTGAAATGAAAATTTCTTTATTTCATTTAGATGATTTAAATTTACCTCCTTACTTATTTTGTTTTCCTATTGTTTAGATACACATACTTTCTCTGAACGTATATCATATTTAAATGTGTCCAGCGTATTAGGACTTACATATTATGTGTCAAGTGTTTTACGACATATATATATATATAAAGATATTTCTGGCCTTCTGTCAAAAATTATATTTCTAAAAACCTCTAGACGATCTTAAATCTACGTCAAGGTTTAGTTCTAGACTAATTATGGGTTTATAGTACGTTTACTAAATCACTACAACTAGATTTAGACAATACTTACCATTTCTGAATTTTCAGTAGTCTTTACTCAAAGTCATACATCTACAATAGGAAATAGTTTTCAAATTTCTGTCTGCAAACCTTCCTCCAAACTACGACTTGATCTGTCAAATACCACTTTTATGATTGATTAAACGGTTACATAACGTCTGGAAAGCCGCATTTTAGCTTTATTCGAACGAGAACAAGTTACAAACAATACAATAGTTCATAAGTCGGAAAATGTGATCGACATCTGAAGAAAAATAGTTGACTGCCAGCAGAAAATTGTGTCAGGACATTACAAGAAGGTGGCATTCTCCATACACATTACCTATTGTTCGTGATCAGGCTTTTTGTAGTATAACTTGGACATTCTCTAACGAAATGGCATAGAACTTTGCCGTTTGCATTAAAACAATTTACAAACGCCTTATCTTAACGGTGTTGTCAGACATCTTGCAGGTTGCCTTTTTTTCTCACATTTTTTTCAAAATCTGGGGTTGAAAACTTACGAATCTTCCTCGTAAAGCGCCAATATATCCGTAATGCACCGTAATGCAGAAAGAATAAATTAAATACATTAGGTAAGAATTATAAACCAGCAAGATGTAAAAAAAGTGTAATGATTGTTCCTTATTCTATTTTCACAGCAGTTTGTTCAATACCCACACCACCAGCTGGATTATGGACCTCCAGTAGTAATTGCGGGGGAATATGTTTAGTTTAAACATATTTTATTTGTACAATGAACAAACAGGATCAGACACAAGTAATACATACTTATGAAGTCTTCTCCGTTTAAAATATGATACAAGTAATATATGGACATGGTGACATAACATGAATTAATTACATTCAATTATACAAAAAATAAAGAAAGAATCAATTATACAAAAACAAAGAAAGAATAAACAGAACAATGAAAGGAAAAATGATAAGGAATGAAAGAGTTGTAGAAGAATCGATGACGCTTCGTGTGTTGTTGTCGCTAGATAATATGGTTACTCTTTTACACAACAAGGAATCGTTTAGATTTCTTTATAAATTTATAAACATTAGTAAATATCATTTCATTTTCGTCTTGTAAAAGTTCATATGTTGGGGGAATATGTTGCAAGATGTCCTGTGTTTAAGACAAGAGCACGGGTTTTTCATGTCATCACATTTTGTTCTACTCAGCATATGAAAAATTAAATCTCGTTAATGTAGGTAATAACAAAATCCCGACACCACGAAAACTGTCAGAAAAGACAATAAAAAAATCGAAGTCTTAAAAACTGGTAAATTTTAGAACCAACCCCCAAACATATAGCAGTAATGGTCACACAGGCATTTCAATAAAATAGGGGGTCCAACCAGGTTGCCAAAACCCCTCTTCTATTACTGTAGTATGTGAGTTGGTATGTTGATGAAATTGAATGGGTATCATATACCACTAGTCAGTAATAGGTGTAACCAATGTTTCTTTAAGTTTGTATCACCAAGATGTTTTGCCATGTCACCAAGATGTTTGCGATGTCACCAAGATGTTAGCGATGTCACGTGTAAGTATGTTGGAACATATTCTAAATTTACATTTGGCAAGTTTCTAATATATATAAAACATACTTTATTTGCATACTATGAAAGCAAGATGAGATTGGGCACAAGTTATTACAACATTATAAAAACCCTTTCTTTACAATTTACAACAAACATTAAAATGACAGCAACATAATTGTAAATAGAAACAAAGTGACAAATGACAAATGACCTAATACAAACAATTTCGATGTAAAATGTTTAGTTAGTTAAGTGAAACATTTAGTTTTGTATTATTTCTTGTATAGCAATAATAAAACAAATTAAGCTTACAACAATAAGAACTAATAGAAAAAAGAAGAAAAAGTTTCTAATGAAAACTAAAAAAAAAACTAATACATCCAGTATGTTTTTTATATGGATTGTAATACCCATTGATATAACTTTGTAGAAAGTAAACAAATATCGACACTTTGTCATGGAATACAGATTTATTTGCAGCTTTTGATTTGGAGCAGTTTTATTCCGTTTCATCACAATGATAGCTTGGTCTAGTTTCAATACCCCAGATTTTTGTCACATTTAAACACTGCATTCAATAATAACGTCACAATAATGTTGTCATAGTTTGTAGCGATTATTAATTATTATTCAATACACATAACTGCGGGAAATTGGTTTCAACGATGACCGGAAATTTAGTTATTGAAGAGAAACTATAGAATTTTTCAGTAGGGGGGAAACAAAATTTGCATAATTGATATATTTGTTGTTTGTCTTTTATATTTTTGTGATCAACAATTAATGTTTTTCATTGTTTTTTTATTGAGTTTTAGGCATCATTTGTCATAAATAAAACTTAAAATAATACTTTTTAAAATCTGTTCTGTTATGAAATAATAACGATATCGATTCAGTGTAAGAAATAAATACATCGTACTTGTGTTTATATGTTAAAATTGTTTGGACCATACAGGGACGGTTCCCAGTGCTCGCACCATAGAGCAGCCCAGCGCGTCCCTGGGTAGCGGATAAGGGAGACCCTCTCGTCGGGGGGTTGTCAGGTCATAATACGGAAAGCCTGGCCGCGGACCATAGTGGGTAACGTGTTTGGAGAGTGCAAGCTCCTTGTACGATAATGCTTGCTGTAACGACATACATGGAAAACATTGCGTAAGAGGTATACGCGAGGTGAATTCGTTAATACATGTACGAGCTTTATGAGTAGACAGATTTACATGTAACTACAGGGTAATGCTTTTGTATGATTTAGGTGGTGATAGTACAACATTTACCAGATATACTATACCCAGTACCAACCAAACATCAAGAAGAACAGCCGAAGCCCTATTTAACAATTTTACGGCATACGAGAAAGACGTCATTTGGTCGTTATTTGGTCCTGAGGGCAAATTTTTAATCGAAAGTAATCAAGGAACTTTGTTATTTGACAGAAATTAAAATGTATCGAACCACTAGCTACCACCCACAAGGAAACGAATGTGCGAGAGGTTCAACCGAACGCTACTAGACATGTTAGGAACCTTAGAGATAGAGATAGACAAACAAAACTGAAAAAGCCTATGTTGCACCGCTTGTCCATTAATGTAACAGTACGAAGCATGAGTCGACCAATTCTTCATCTTATTGTCTCATATTTGGAAGGAATCTTAGATAAAATAGATCTTACTATCTTGAAAATAGAGTGGTCGCAAATCCCTTTGTTTTAAAGAAACTTACTGTAAACTGCATTCGGGCGAGACTACATTAGTATTATATAATATCAATATATGCGCCGCCTGAATGCCTGCATCAGACTTGTCATTGTGCATGACGTTACTTCCGATCACCCTAACAGTGCTTCTGAATTCCAGTGGTCATGTGACGTTTTCCTCTGATTGTGACGTAACATGAAACTAATACGATAAATTACTGATATTTTTGTTGTTATGTTTAAATATTTGTATCAATATAAAATTATTTTTTGCGTCTATGTTTAATTAATAGACAAGTCCTCTTCTTCATTGTTTTCTTCGGACAAAAATCACTTCATGACAGTACCAACTTCCAAGCATAAAACGTCAACCAGCGATAAGCACATTTTGATCACATGGAACAAAATACTGTAGAGAACATCACTCTCTGTGGACAATTGTGCTAGCTATTATAGAGACATGAGATCGTTAGTGTTTTGTAGTATATAGACTACTGTTATATCTCCGTAAAATTGCAAATATGCATAAACAAAACATTTAAAAAGTCCTTAATTGTTCGAAAGACAGAATTCAATAGTTTCCAGATAACTAAAGTAGTTAGTAATTGATTATCGTTTTCAAGAACATTACATGTTTATAACGAGATAGTGGGATATTTATCCTACGTCAAAATGTCCATTCAAATCTAGGATAAATATGTTATCAACAAGATATAGGTTCATTAAAAATGTTTAATTGTGTTAAATTCATCGACAAGTGTTTTACAAGAAGCACTCCTCAAATCAATCCTCTGAAGCGGCGTCGCTGATCACTGCCGTATTAAATTGAGGACTTGTCAAGATTCCATTCAGTCATAAAACAAAATGTCTGCTATCAGATTGATGGACAAAGAGATATTGAGATCCTCTGTAAATGATGAATAAAGTAAATTTGTCTTCTTCTTGTCCGTCGTGTATTTAAATTCCTTAAATAATCAGATTTATTATATGCGTTATTGGCAACGCTGACATAAAATGTCCTTGATTAATCGGATTTGTTTTTAGACACACGTTTATTAAAACACTCTCGCGAGATTTTAAAGTAAGCATGTACTGAGACTTGCTCTAATTTTATTCATAGAGCTATCTATATGTAATCGCAGAAAAAACATCACTATTTTATTGAATATTGATTTATTCTCAATTAAACGTCTTAAAACGCGTGTCTTTTCTATACAAGACATTATTCACTGCTCAGAAACAATGTTTTATAACGTACAAGCTACAGTAACACACATTGTCAAAAAACATAGTCCATTATATTAATAATAAACAATGTTTTATAACGTACAAGCTACAGTAACACACATTGTCAGAAAACATAGTCCATTATATTAATAATAAACAATGTTTTGTAACGTACAAGCTACAGTAACACACATTGTCAGAAAACATAGTCCATTATATTAATAATAAACAATGTTTTGTAACGTACAAGCTACAGTAACACACATTGTCAGAAAACATAGTCCATTATATTAATAATAAACAATGTTTTATAACGTACAAGCTACAGTAACACACATTGTCAGAAAACATAGTCCATTATATTAATAATAAACAATGTTTTGTAACGTACAAGCTACAGTAACACACATTGTCAGAAAACATAGTCCATTATATTAATAATAAACAATGTTTTGTAACGTACAAGCTACAGTAACACACATTGTCAGAAAACATAGTCCATTATATTAATAATAAACAATGTTTTGTAACGTACAAGCTACAGTAACACACATTGTCAGAAAACATAGTCCATTATATTAATAATAAACAATGTTTTGTAACGTACAAGCTACAGTAACACACATTGTCAGAAAACATAGTCCATTATATTAATAATAAACAATGTTTTGTAACGTACAAGCTACAGTAACACACATTGTCAGAAAACATAGTCCATTATATTAATAATAAACAATGTTTTGTAACGTACAAGCTACAGTAACACACATTGTCAGAAAACATAGTCCATTATATTAATAATAAACAATGTTTTGTAACGTACAAGCTACAGTAACACACATTGTCAGAAAACATAGTCCATTATATTAATAATAAACAATGTTTTGTAACGTACAAGCTACAGTAACACACATTGTCAGAAAACATAGTCCATTATATTAATAATAAACAATGTTTTGTAACGTACAAGCTACAGTAACACACATTGTCAGAAAACATAGTCCATTATATTAATAATAAACAATGTTTTGTAACGTACAAGCTACAGTAACACACATTGTCAAAAAACATAGTCCATTATATTAATAATAAACAATGTTTTGTAACGTACAAGCTACAGTAACACACATTGTCAGAAAACATAGTCCATTATATTAATAATAAACAATGTTTTGTAACGTACAAGCTACAGTAACACACATTGTCAGAAAACATAGTCCATTATATTAATAATAAACAATGTTTTATAACGTACAAGCTACAGTAACACACATTGTCAGAAAACATAGTCCATTATATTAATAATAAACAATGTTTTGTAACGTACAAGCTACAGTAACACACATTGTCAGAAAACATAGTCCATTATATTAATAATAAACAATGATTTGTAACGTACAAGCTACAGTAACACACATTGTCAGAAAACATAGTCCATTAAATTAATAATAAACAATGTTTTGTAACGTACAAGCTACAGTAACACACATTGTCAGAAAACATAGTCCATTAAATTAATAATAAACAATGTTTTGTAACGTACAAGCTACAGTAACACACATTGTCAGAAAACATAGTCCATTAAATTAATAATAAACAATGTTTTGTAACGTACAAGCTACAGTAACACACATTGTCAGAAAACATAGTCCATTATATTAATAATAAACAATGTTTTGTAACGTACAAGCTACAGTAACACACATTGTCAGAAAACATAGTCCATTATATTAATAATAAACAATGTTTTGTAACGTACAAGCTACAGTAACACACATTGTCAGAAAACATAGTCCATTATATTAATAATAAACAATGTTTTGTAACGTACAAGCTACAGTAACACACATTGTCAGAAAACATAGTCCATTATATTAATAATAAACAATGTTTTGTAACGTACAAGCTACAGTAACACACATTGTCAGAAAACATAGTCCATTATATTAATAATAAACAATGTTTTGTAACGTACAAGCTACAGTAACACACATTGTCAGAAAACATAGTCCATTATATTAATAATAAACAATGTTTTGTAACGTACAAGCTACAGTAACACACATTGTCAGAAAACTTAGTCCATTATATTAATAATAAACAATGTTTTGTAACGTACAAGCTACAGTAACACACATTGTCAGAAAACATAGTCCATTATATTAATAATAAACAATGTTTTATAACGTACAAGCTACAGTAACACACATTGTCAGAAAACATAGTCCATTATATTAATAATAAACAATGTTTTATAACGTACAAGCTACAGTAACACACATTGTCAGAAAACATAGTCCATTATATTAATAATAAACAATGTTTTATAACGTACAAGCTACAGTAACACACATTGTCAGAAAACATAGTCCATTATATTAATAATAAACAATGTTTTATAACGTACAAGCTACAGTAACACACATTGTCGGAAAACATAGTCCATTATATTAATAATAAACAATGTTTTATAACGTACAAGCTACAGTAACACACATTGTCGGAAAACATAGTCCATTATATTAATAATAAACAATGTTTTATAACGTACAAGCTACAGTAACACACATTGTCGGAAAACATAGTCCATTATATTAATAATAAACAATGTTTTATAACGTACAAGCTACAGTAACACACATTGTCGGAAAACATAGTCCATTATATTAATAATAAACAATGTTTTATAACGTACAAGCTACAGTAACACACATTGTCAGAAAACATAGTCCATTATATTAATAATAAACAATGCTTTGTAACGTACAAGCTACAGTAACACACATTGTCAGAAAACATAGTCCATTATATTAATAATAAACAATGTTTTGTAACGTACAAGCTACAGTAACACACATTGTCAGAAAACATAGTCCATTATATTAATAATAAACAATGTTTTGTAACGTACAAGCTACAGTAACACACATTGTCAGAAAACCTAGTCCATTATGTTAATAATAAACAATGTTTTGTAACGTACAAGCTACAGTAACACACATTGTCAGAAAATCTAGTTCATTATAATAATAATAAACAATGTTTTGTAACGTACAAGCTACAGTAACACAAATTGTCAGAAAACATAGTCCATTATATTAATAATAAACAATGTTTTGTAACGTACAAGCTACAGTAACACACATTGTCAGAAAACATAGTCCATTATATTAATAATAAACAATGTTTTGTAACGTACAAGCTACAGTAACACACATTGTCAGAAAACGTAGTCCATTATATTAATGATAAACAATGTTTTGTAACTTACAAGCTACAGTAACACACATTGTCAGAAAACATAGTCCATTATATTAATAATAAACAATGTTTTGTAACGTACAAGCTACAGTAACACACATTGTCAGAAAACATAGCCCATTATATTAATAATAAAGAATGTTTTGTAACGTACAAGCTACAGTAACACACATTGTCAGAAAACATAGTCCATTATATTAATAATAAACAATGTTTGTAACGTACAAGCTACAGTAACACACATTGTCGGAAAACATAGTCCATTATATTAATAATAAACAATGTTTTGTAACGTACAAGCTACAGTAACACACATTGTCAGAAAACATAGTCCATTATATTAATAATAAACAATGTTTTATAACGTACAAGCTACAGTAACACACATTGTCAGAAAACATAGTCCATTATATTAATAATAAACAATGTTTTATAACGTACAAGCTACAGTAACACACATTGTCGGAAAACATAGTCCATTATATTAATAATAAACAATGTTTTATAACGTACAAGCTACAGTAACACACATTGTCAGAAAACATAGTCCATTATATTAATAATAAACAATGTTTTGTAACGTACAAGCTACAGTAACACACATTGTCAGAAAACATAGTCCATTATATTAATAATAAACAATGTTTTGTAACGTACAAGCTACAGTAACACACATTGTCAGAAAACATAGTCCATTATATTAATAATAAACAATGTTTTATAACGTACAAGCTACAGTAACACACATTGTCAGAAAACATAGTCCATTATATTAATAATAAACAATGTTTTGTAACGTACAAGCTACAGTAACACACATTGTCAGAAAACCTAGTCCATTATTTTAATAATAAACAATGTTTTGTAACGTACAAGCTACAGTAACACACATTGTCAGAAATCCTAGTCCATTATATTAATAATAAACAATGTTTTGTAACGTACAAGCTACAGTAACACACATTGTCAGAAAACATAGTCCACTATATTAATAATAAACAATGTTTTGTAACGTACAAGCTACAGTAACACACATTGTCAGAAAACATAGTCCATTATATTAATAATAAACAATGCTTTGTAACGTACAAGCTACAGTAACACACATTGTCAGAAAACATAGTCCATTATATTAATAATAAACAATGTTTTGTAACGTACAAGCTACAGTAACACACATTGTCAGAAAACATAGTCCATTATATTAATAATAAACAATGTTTTGTAACGTACAAGCTACAGTAACACACATTGTCAGAAAACATAGTCCATTATATTAATAATAAACAATGTTTGTAACGTACAAGCTACAGTAACACACATTGTCGGAAAACATAGTCCATTATATTAATAATAAACAATGTTTTGTAACGTACAAGCTACAGTAACACACATTGTCGGAAAACATAGTCCATTATATTAATAATAAACAATGTTTTGTAACGTACAAGGTACAGTAACACACATTGTCGGAAAACATAGTCCATTATATTAATAATAAACAATGTTTTATAACGTACAAGCTACAGTAACACACATTGTCGGAAAACATAGTCCATTATATTAATAATAAACAATGTTTTATAACGTACAAGCTACAGTAACACACATTGTCGGAAAACATAGTCCATTATATTAATAATAAACAATGTTTTATAACGTACAAGCTACAGTAACACACATTGTCGGAAAACATAGTCCATTATATTAATAATAAACAATGTTTTATAACGTACAAGCTACAGTAACACACATTGTCGGAAAACATAGTCCATTATATTAATAATAAACAATGTTTTATAACGTACAAGCTACAGTAACACACATTGTCAGAAAACATAGTCCATTATATTAATAATAAACAATGTTTTATAATGTACAAGCTACAGTAACACACATTGTCAGAAAACATAGTCCATTATATTAATAATAAACAATGTTTTATAACGTACAAGCTACAGTAACACACATTGTCAGAAAACCTAGTCCATTATGTTAATAATAAACAATGTTTTGTAACGTACAAGCTACAGTAACACACATTGTCAGAAATCCTAGTCCATTATATTAATAATAAACAATGTTTTGTAACGTACAAGCTACAGTAACACACATTGTCAGAAAACATAGTCCACCATATTAATAATAAACAATGTTTTGTAACGTACAAGCTACAGTAACACACATTGTCAGAAAACATAGTCCATTATATTAATAATAAACAATGTTTTGTAACGTACAAGCTACAGTAACACACATTGTCAGAAAACATAGTCCATTATATTAATAATAAACAATGTTTTGTAACGTACAAGCTACAGTAACACACATTGTCAGAAAACATAGTCCATTATATTAATAATAAACAATGTTTTGTAACGTACAAGCTACAGTAACACACATTGTCAGAAAACATAGTCCATTATATTAATAATAAACAATGTTTGTAACGTACAAGCTACAGTAACACACATTGTCGGAAAACATAGTCCATTATATTAATAATAAACAATGTTTTGTAACGTACAAGCTACAGTAACACACATTGTCGGAAAACATAGTCCATTATATTAATAATAAACAATGTTTTGTAACGTACAAGGTACAGTAACACACATTGTCGGAAAACATAGTCCATTATATTAATAATAAACAATGTTTTATAACGTACAAGCTACAGTAACACACATTGTCGGAAAACATAGTCCATTATATTAATAATAAACAATGTTTTATAACGTACAAGCTACAGTAACACACATTGTCGGAAAACATAGTCCATTATATTAATAATAAACAATGTTTTATAACGTACAAGCTACAGTAACACACATTGTCGGAAAACATAGTCCATTATATTAATAATAAACAATGTTTTATAACGTACAAGCTACAGTAACACACATTGTCGGAAAACATAGTCCATTATATTAATAATAAACAATGTTTTATAACGTACAAGCTACAGTAACACACATTGTCGGAAAACATAGTCCATTATATTAATAATAAACAATGTTTTATAACGTACAAGCTACAGTAACACACATTGTCAGAAAACATAGTCCATTATATTAATAATAAACAATGTTTTATAACGTACAAGCTACAGTAACACACATTGTCAGAAAACATAGTCCATTATATTAATAATAAACATTTTTTTCTAACGTACAAGCTACAGTAACGCACATTGTCAGAAAACATAGTCCATTATATTAATAATAAACAATGTTTTGTAACGTACAAGCTACAGTAACGCACATTGTCAGAAATCATAGTCCATTATATTAATAATAAACAATGTTTTGTAACGTACAAGCTACAGTAACGCACATTGTCAGAAATCATAGTCCATTATATTAATAATAAACAATGTTTTGTAACGTACAAGCTACAGTAACGCACATTGTCAGAAAACATAGTCCATTATATTAATAATAAACAATGTTTTATAACGTACAAGCTACAGTAACACACATTGTCAGAAAACATAGTCCATTATATTAATAATAAACAATGTTTTGTAACGTACAAGCTACAGTAACACACATTGTCAGAAAACATAGTCCATTATATTAATAATAAACAATGTTTTGTAACGTACAAGCTACAGTAACACACATTGTCAGAAAACATAGTCCATTATATTAATAATAAACAATGTTTTGTAACGTACAAGCTACAGTAACACACATTGTCAGAAAACAGAGTCCATTATATTAATAATAAACAATGTTTTGTAACGTACAAGCTACAGTAACACACATTGTCAGAAAACATAGTCCATTATATTAATAATAAACAATGTTTTGTAACGTACAAGCTACAGTAACACACATTGTCAGAAAACATAGTCCATTATATTAATAATAAACAATGTTTTGTAACGTTCAAGCTACAGTAACACACATTGTCAGAAAACATAGTCCATTATATTAATAATAAACAATGTTTTGTAACGTACAAGCTACAGTAACACACATTGTCAGAAAACATAGTCCATTATATTAATAATAAACAATGTTTTGTAACGTACAAGCTACAGTAACACACATTGTCAGAAAACATAGTCCATTATATTAATAATAAACAATGTTTTGTAACGTACAAGCTACAGTTACACACATTGTCAGAAAACATAGTCCATTATATTAATAATAAACAATGTTTTGTAACGTACAAGCTACAGTAACACACATTGTCAGAAAACATAGTCCATTATATTAATAATAAACAATGTTTTGTAACGTACAAGCTACAGTAACACACATTGTCAGAAAACATAGTCCATTATATTAATAATAAACAATGTTTTGTAACGTACAAGCTACAGTAACACACATTGTCAGAAAACATAGTCCATTATATTAATAATAAACAATGTTTTGTAACGTTCAAGCTACAGTAACACACATTGTCAGAAAACATAGTCCATTATATTAAAAATAAACAATGTTTTGTAACGTTCAAGCTACAGTAACACACATTGTCAGAAAACATAGTCCATTATATTAATAATAAACAATGTTTTGTAACGTACAAGCTACAGTAACACACATTGTCAGAAAACACAGTCCATTATATTAATAATAAACAATGTTTTATAACGTACAAGCTACAGTAACACACATTGTCAGAAAACACAGTCCATTATATTAATAATAAACAATGTTTTATAACGTACAAGCTACAGTAACACACATTGTCAGAAAACACAGTCCATTATATTAATAATAAACAATGTTTTGTAACGTACAAGCTACAGTAACACACATTGTCAGAAAACACAGCCCATTATATTAATAATAAACAATGTTTTGTAACGTACAAGCTACAGTAACACACATTGTCAGAAAACATAGTCCATTATATTAATAATAAACAATGTTTTGTAACGTACAAGCTACAGTAACACACATTGTCCGAAAACATAGTCCATTATATTAATAATAAACAATGTTTTATAACGTACAAGCTACAGTAACACACATTGTCCGAAAACATAGTCCATTATATTAATAATAAACAATGTTTTATAACGTACAAGCTACAGTAACACACATTGTCCGAAAACATAGTCCATTATATTAATAATAAACAATGTTTTATAACGTACAAGCTACAGTAACACACATTGTCCGAAAACATAGTCCATTATATTAATAATAAACAATGTTTTATAACGTACAAGCTATAGTAACACACATTGTCCGAAAACATAGTCCATTATATTAATAATAAACAATGTTTTATAACGTACAAGCTACAGTAACACACATTGTCGGAAAACATAGTCCATTATATTAATAATAAACAATGTTTTGTAACGTACAAGCTACAGTAACACACATTGTCGGAAAACATAGTCCATTATATTAATAATAAACAATCTTTTATAACGTACAAGCTACAGTAACACACATTGTCGGAAAACATAGTCCATTATATTAATAATAAACAATGTTTTATAACGTACAAGCTACAGTAACACACATTGTCGGAAAACATAATCCATTATATTAATAATAAACAATGTTTTATAACGTACAAGCTACAGTAACACACATTGTCGGAAAACATAGTCCATTATATTAATAATAAACAATGTTTTATAACGTACAAGCTACAGTAACACACATTGTCGGAAAACATAGTCCATTATATTAATAATAAACAATGTTTTATAACGTACAAGCTACAGTAACACACATTGTCGGAAAACATAGTCCATTATATTAATAATAAACAATGTTTTATAACGTACAAGCTACAGTAACACACATTGTCAGAAAACATAGTATATTATATTAATAATAAACAATGTTTTGTAACGTACAAGCTACAGTAACACACATTGTCAGAAAACATAGTATATTATATTAATAATAAACAATGTTTTGTAACGTACAAGCTACAGTAACACACATTGTCAGAAAACATAGTCCATTATATTAATAATAAACAATGTTTTGTAACGTACAAGCTACAGTAACGCACATTGTCAGAAAACATAGTCCATTATATTAATAATAAACAATGTTTTGTAACGTACAAGCTACAGTAACGCACATTGTCAGAAATCATAGTCCATTATATTAATAATAAACAATGTTTTGTAACGTACAAGCTACAGTAACGCACATTGTCAGAAAACATAGTCCATTATATTAATAATAAACAATGTTTTGTAACGTACAAGCTACAGTAACACACATTGTCAGAAAACATAGTCCATTATATTAATAATAAACAATGTTTTGTACGTACAAGCTACAGTAACACACATTGTCAGAAAACATAGTCCATTATATTAATAATAAACAATGTTTTGTAACGTACAAGCTACAGTAACACACATTGTCAGAAAACATAGTCCATTATATTAATAATAAACAATGTTTTGTAACGTACAAGCTACAGTTACACACATTGTCAGAAAACATAGTCCATTATATTAATAATAAACAATGTTTTGTAACGTACAAGCTACAGTAACACACATTGTCAGAAAACATAGTCCATTATATTAATAATAAACAATGTTTTGTAACGTACAAGCTACAGTAACGCACATTGTCAGAAAACATAGTCCATTATATTAATAATAAACAATGTTTTGTAACGTACAAGCTACAGTAACGCACATTGTCAGAAAACATAGTCCCATTATATTAATAATAAACAATGTTTTGTAACGTACAAGCTACAGTAACACACATTGTCAGAAAACATAGTCCATTATATTAATAATAAACAATGTTTTGTAACGTTCAAGCTACAGTAACACACATTGTCAGAAAACATAGTCCATTATATTAAAAATAAACAATGTTTTGTAACGTTCAAGCTACAGTAACACACATTGTCAGAAAACATAGTCCATTATATTAATAATAAACAATGTTTT